>BQNB010091644.1:0-26820 GCA_026074375.1 Tanacetum coccineum
ACAGTGTTTCAACTGCAAGGAATTTAGGCATTTTGCTAAGGAATGCAGGAAGCCAAAGCGGGTGAAAGACTACACGTATCACAAGGAAAAGATGTTGCTATGCAAACAAGCTGAGCAAGGTGTTCCACTGCAAGCAGAGCAAGCTAATTTGCTAGCAGACACGGATGAAGAGATTGATGAACAAGAATTTGAAGCACATTACAGTTTCATGGCTAAAATTCAGGAGGTCTTACCTGCAGACTCTGACATTCATACCGAGCCATCAAATATGTGTAATAATGATAATCAGGTTGACTAAAATGATGCAGAATGTGATGATGAGCGTCCTGCGCTTGCTAATTTAATTGTAAATTTAACCCTTGATACTGAAGAAAACAAAAAGATTTTGAAGCAATTAAAGAAAGCAAATGCATCATTGACTCAAGAATTGAAGGAGTGCAAATCTAATCTTGAGGAGTCGAATGCTGCTCGAGATAGTTGCCTAATTGCACTTCAGAACAAACAGACTGAGCTTGAGAAGTGCATTGCTTTTAATGACCAAACAATTAGTTATGACAAACTTCAATTTAAATGAAACTCTAGGACTATTAGCTCAAAAAGACATTGACATAAAAGAAGGTTTAAAATTTAAAGCCTATGAAATTTCAGTTGTCAAAGCGAAACACGATGAGTTAGTTAAACAAAGTCTTTTAACTAAATCAAGTTTTGAAGGTCTTCTCAAATAGAAAAGTAAGGTTATTTTGGATTTAAAAGTTAAGGAAGGAAAATATATTAACAAGATGATTTCAATGGAAAAACAATTAAAGTTTTTGAACGAAATTGTTTACAAACGAAACCAGTCATATCAGACCATTCAAATGTTTGCACCCAAATGCTCAACATATAATGATAGACCAACTTTTGCAAATCCAATGTATCTTAAGAAAGCTCAAGCTGAAAAGCCATGTTTGTATGAGATCCTATATGATACTTCTGATCTTGCAAACATATTTACCCTAGATTGGGAAGAGACCATGACTCTTGAAAAAGAGAGTAGATCAAAATTGGATAAAGACTTACTGAAACCATATGATTACACAAAGCAAAATAGCCTTTATGAAATTTTCAAACCACCCTCACAAGAAAATCTTGATCAGTTGGCACGCGCAAAAGAAGTTAGGAAGAAAATGTGGAGAAAATCGTTTGTTAGATCTAAACCAAACATTGTCAAAAACATAACCTTTCTTCCCGTTTCAAAATCTGTTAGTAAAAGTAGACAAGCTTATAATGACATGACAAATAACATTAATCACTTTAGAGACATTTTCGATAAATCTTGGGAAAAACATACATATGATAGATTTCGTACGCCAACGGCTCTTGATATGGAAGTTTTGATTAAAACATGTTTGATGCCTCTTTCGATAAAAACACAAAATGATAGTTTTCGATTTGTTCATAAACTTAAACAAGAGATGCATGAAGATTTTAAGTACGTTGAATCCCTTGAAAAAGAGATTGATGAACTTGAATCTGACAAGTCAGATTTTTCAAACATATATGATCTACTGCTCCAAGAGTGTGTGTCTAAAGATGTTATGTGTTCTTATTTGCATTATTTAACTGATTTAGATGCTTATACTGAATTACAATGTTTATATCTTCATAAAGTCAAAGAATGTGAATATCTTGCAGAAAAGCTTTCAAAACAAACTGAATCTGTCAATGAAAAAGTTTATAATGAGCTCTCACAAAGTTTTGCTAAATTAGAAAAACATTCGATTTCTCTTAAACTTGATTTACAAAATTGTAAAGAAAAGCTTAAGAATGACACAGTTTGGAAGGAAAACGAATCAAATGTATTTCTAAAGGAACGAGAACAATATCATGAAATACAACAGTGAGTTAAAGAACTCATTGAGAAATGCACAGGAAAATCTGTGGAAACTCAGTTTGATAGACCATCTGTTGTTCGACAACCAAATGCTCAACGGATTCCAAAACCATCAGTTTTAGGAAAACTAACTCCATTTTCAAACTCTCCTGAAATAAGAAGTTTTTCAAAGAAAGAGTTGGTTATTAAAACTATTGTGTCAGATGCTTCATCTAAATAAGTCACTGCATAGATTTTGCCTCAAACAGCAAGTAAAGCTGTAAGTAACACAAATGTGATTAAACCAGGAATGTATCGAGTTGCCACTAGCTCCACGCAAACAAGAGCACCATAGTTGCCTCAGACTTTTAGGAATACTAATACTCACGTGTCTACCTCTAAAGGAGCAACTCACAGAACTAGTGTTAGCAGACCACAGCTTAAGAGCACTCAAGTGAAAGATAAGGTCGTGCAAAACAATAGTCAAGTGAAGTTTTAGAAGACTAAAGTAGAAGAACACCATAGGATTTCTAGTATTTCTAAGAAAGAAACTCTATAACTGCGTGTAATGACAATTTAAAATCTAGAACTTTGAATGTTAATGCTGTTTGTGTTAATTGTGGAAAATGTGTGTTTAATTCGAATCATGATGCTTGTGTTTCTAAATATTTGAAAGACATGAATGCTAGAACTAAGAAGCCTAAGGAAGTGCCTATTAGTGCTAGAAAACCAAATAACAAAGTGAATAAATCTGTTGCAGCACCACATAAGAAAACAGTTGCACCAGATACCACTATTCAGAAATCTAAGAGTTACTTTAAGGAGTTGTATGAGAATACAAATCAGACATGGAAATGGTGGATAGAAAAACAAAGTCCTTCAGGATATAAATGGACACCCAATCCACCTAAGACCAAAAAGATATGAATGCCTAAAATAGTAAAAGAAAATGTATCAACAAGTATTAGTCCCACTATAGACATTGTCTCTAGGATAACTAATGTCTTGAAGATATCGAACTCCTTAGGATCCAATTTGTCAAATGTTCCATTGTCCTCTAATTCTCTTGCAGATTGTTCAACTCGTCCTATTCATTGTTGACTCTAGATACACAAAGCACATGGCGGGAAATCTAAAGCTTCTGTGCAACTTTATTGAGAAATTTCTAGGTACTGTTCATTTTAGGAATGATCAATTTGCTCCAATTCTTGGTTATGGAGATTTGATTCAAGGAAATATCATGATAAAACTGGTTTATTACGTCGAAGGCCTTAATCACAATCTTTTCTCAGTTGGTCAATTTTGTGATGCGGATTTGGAGGTTGCTTTTTGGAAATCCACGTGTTATGTGAGAGATCTTCAGGGAAATGATTTACTCACTAGTAATCGTAGATCTGATCTTTACACAATTTCTCTTCAAGAAACAACTTCATCAACTCCAATCTGGTTCATGGCTAAACCCTCACCAACTCAAGCATGGTTATGGCATCGAAGACTTTCTCATCTTAACTTTGATTACATCAACTTGCTTTCAAAGAAGGATGTCATGATTGGTCTGCCAAAGTTGAAATATGTCAAGGATCAACTATGTTCCTCTTGTGAAGTAAGTAAAGCAAAAACAAGCTCATTCAAAACAAAGGTTGTTCCAAGCTCCAAAGGAAGGCTAAATTTGCTTCATATGGATTTATGCGGTCCAATGCGGGTTGCAAGCATAAATGGGAAGAAATACATTCTAGTTATCGTTGATGACTATTCTTGATACACTTGGACTCTCTTTCTAAAATCCAAGGATGAGACACCAGAAGTGCTAAAAGATTTTCTCAAGATGATTCAACGCAATCTTCAAGCTCAAGCAATTACTGTCTGGACAGAAAGAGGCACAAAGTTCTTAAACAAGACACTTCATGCTTATTTCAAAGAAGAAGTCATTGAACATCAAACTTCCACTCCTCGAACACCTGAACAGAACGGCATTGTCGAAAGACAAAACCATACTCTGGTTGAGGCTGCTCGAACAATGCTATCAGCTTCTAAACTTCCATTATTCTTTTGGGCTAATGCAATTGCAACCACATGATATACTCAAAACAAATCCATCATCATCTCAACTCATGGGAAGACGGCATATCACATCATTAATGACAGGAAACCTACTATCAAACATCTTTACATCTTTGGTTGCATTTGTTACTTAACTAGAGATTGTGAAAATTTAGATAAGATGAAAGAAAAAAGGGATCCATGTGTCATGGTGGGATATTCTACTCAATCAAAGGGATATCATGTTTACAACAAGAGAACTCGATTAATAGTTGAATCCATTCACATCAAATTTGATGAAATCAAAGAAATCGCGTCTGCTGAAAATAATACTTCAGGCCCCGTTCCTCCACGATAAGAGACGTCTGTTGATAATGACTCTTCATGCCTCATTCTTTAAGAACAACAAAAGGCGTCAGATTATGACAACTCTGACCCCGTGCCCCTACTACAAAATGTTGTTCCTCCAATAGACAAGACAGATTCGTCACAACAAGAGTTGGAATTTCAATTAAGTCCTTTGTTTGAAGAATATTTCTCTAAAGGAAATAAATGTGTGCAAAAGTATTCTTCTCCCACCGATAGTTCTAAACAACAAGTCACACAACCTACAACAAATGTTCATCAATTGACAACTCCAACAAATGTCAATGCTGAGGAAAACATCAATGATCAAGCATAAATTCAAAAAGAAAATGCACATGTTAATGATAACAAATTTATCAACCCTTTCTGTACACCGATACATGAAGTTGCTGAATCTTCCTCACACAATGTTGATTCATCAAATGTGAATACTTCTTACCAACCTTATCAATCTGAACACCGATGGACAAGAGATCACCCGCTAACTCAAGTTCGTGGAAACCCATCCAAGCCAGTGCAAACAAGACGACAACTTGCAACAGATCCTAAAATTTGTATGTTTATGCTCATCGTAAGTATTGTTGAACCGAAAAACATTAAGTAGGCAATGGCTGATTCAGCATGGATCGAAGCAATGCAGGAAGAACTTTATCAGTTTGACAGACTAGAAGTCCTGGGGAACGGTGTGCGTCGACCAAACCATTTATGTGCAAAGAACTGTTGATTAAAGCTGAAAGGTGGTTATGGGGTTGATAACAAAAAGGTGATGATGATGCGAAACTGTGTATTACAACAAAGGACAACTTGTAGCTAAGGGGTTATGCTCAGGGAAGCGGTATTGATTTTATCGATGAAATTATTGCTTCCATTTGCACGCTTAGATTACTTGGAGGCAAAAAACAAACAAATAAATCTACAGTTCAGGTTTTGTTTTGTCTGCCTATGCATGTCAGCACAAACTCATCTTCTTGGCATCTACCAGATATGGAAAAACGTGAACAATGACCATCATTATATCCTATACTTAAATGGTCCACTAAGGAGAGAGGTTTATGATTTACTGCACCGAAAGGGTTCATTGATTCCTGCTCATTCAACAAAAGTTTACCGTCTAAGTAAAGCTCTATATGGATTGAAGCAAGCTCTAAGATCCTGGTAATGATCGTAACTCTCAAAATTATCCTGATGTCCAAGAGGTTACTATGCGTACTAATTGACCCATCTCTATTCACTATAAGATCCGGGGAGAGAAACGCTAGTTCTACTAGTGCAATATTCACGATGAATGACATAAGATTTTAGGGGTCCACAACCTCAAAATAACTTAAAAGTATGAAAAATTATATGCATAGGTTAGAGATTGCGAAGTCTCTAATGGGGGAAAAGAAATTCTTTTTAGTGACTATCATATTGTTCTTTCATTATTCTATCATCTTGTAGCTTAGTTTGTTAATGATTTCGTGGGTTACATAAGCTAGTTGATAGTTTTTTTAAGCTTATTCTATTCGGCTTATTTAGTGTTCAACGTAGAGGTTTGCTTAGTTCTTGGATTTTTAATCGAAAAGTTAGCATTTTCAATACTAGTACAAAAGATCTATGGCTTATTCGAGCAGTTTTTAGCTTATTTGCTTTATTTATTTTAGCTTATTCGATTCTAAAAGAGCTTATTTTTAAGTTCAAAGCCTCTTTGTAGCGGTTTGGACTAAGAAAGGGACTTCTCTTGTTTGTTAGCCGAATTAAGCAAAGAACAAAAACCCACACACTAGTAGCGGTTTTCTTAAAAGGACCATATTGTACTACATTTTAACTTATTCTCCTAGCGGTTTGACTTGTCTAGCAGCGGTTTATCTCAAATCCAAGGCGGTTTGAATCATTTTTTGGGTCAGCGGTTTACTCACATAAGTAAACAGCGGTTTACAAACAGGTGAAGCGGTTTGATAAATTCCTTGGTCCTTTAGAAACGAAACTCTGTCCATTTTACCTCTTGGCAGCGGTTTGACAACTTTTCTGTCCAGCGGTTTAGGCTTTCTCAAAGACAGTGGTTTACCAGACTGATTTTATAGGACATCGGTTTGATGTTTCTTGTCCAGCAGTTTGAAAAAGTTTTGGCAGCGATTTAAGTCTGTTTTGTGTGCCAGCGGTTTAGTGTAATAAGGAAGCGGTTTACTAAAGGTTTGGCAGCGGTTTGTTTAGTCCTTTTTCGCCAGCGGTTTACTGAGCTGTGGCAGCGATTTGCCTGATTTTAGTCCTAGCGGTTTAACTTACTGTTGACTGTATCGAAAATCATTTTCTATAAGACCATTTTCGGTGATTCATTTTCGGTACAAAGGCCATTTTCGGTGAACATTGTTTTGGACTTTGGACATTAAAAGACAATCAATTTAACTTAACAAACCATCAACCTAAATCATAATCAAGGACTTAAAAGACATTAATCATACTCAAACAAACCTTAATCACAATCAATTTACATTCATGGTTTTTCTATTGATTTTGTAAAATCCTGTTAAAGTAACTTCTTTGTCGGTTTAAATCATAGACTTGTAAAATCCTGTGAACGTTAATTGCATTCATTTAACCACAACTTCAATCACAACACATCTACTTAAGTTCTTTCACAACTTATTTTCACTTGATAATTCTTCATAAATCATTCATCATGACTACTCCAATCACTACATCCTCAACAGATAGTCAAATGCATAACAACATCATGGCAGCTGGGTCGAAAGATCGACCACCAATGCTTGCAACGGGAAGATATGCACAGTGGCGATCACGTTTTCTACGCTACATTGACACAAAAACAAATGGTGATGCGCTGAGGAAATGCATTCTCGAAGGTCCCTACAAGCCAACTACTATAGTAGTTCCTGCTGTTGCTGCAACGGATGATTCTCCAACAGTCCCACAACACACAACAGTAGAGACAATCTTGAATATGTCTGAAGAAAACAAAGCTCACTTCAAAGGAAGCAATCTTCTTGCTGTTAACTGGAATTGGAGATGAAATCTACTCGACTGTTGATGCTTACAAGAAAGCTAAGAGATGTAGATAGCCATTGAAAGGCTACAACAAGGTGAATCATTGAACATTCAAGATGTTAAGACTAACCTGTTTTGGGAATTGGAAAGTTTACTTCTCGAGATAGAGAATCAATGGAGTCATATTACTCTCGTTTTTACAAGATGATGAATGAGATGATAAGGAACAACTTGCAAGTTGCTACAATGTAAGTGAATGTTCAATTACTTCAGCAACTTCAGCCAGAATGGTCAAGATTTGTGACAATTGTCACGCAAACTGAAGAATTAGACACTGTCTCATATCACAAGCTATTTGACATTCTGAAGCAGTATCAAAAGGAAGTTAATGAAATCCATGCTGAAAGAATAGCCAAAAGTGCAAATCTATTAACACTTGTTGCTGCTGCTCAACCATATCCAGATAATTACTATCAAGCACCAAAGCAATCTTTCTCTACAAGATCAAATGCTTCTACTAGACACAAAGGCAAAGAGATCGCCAAACCAGTGACACCTCCATCTGAGTCAGGATCTGATGAAGATAGTGATCCTGAACAAGCTCAGAAAGACAAAGAAATGCAGAAAAATTTGGCTCTCATTACAAAGTATTTCAAAAAGCTCTACAAACCTACCAACAACAACCTTAGAACTTCTTTAAACTCCAAGAACAAGACTGTGGATACTTCTCCAAGGTATACGAATGACAATCAGTTTGGGCAGTTTAAGAATCAGAGGACAATGACAGTTGCTGGGGCTAGGGAGACTGTAGGCAGTCAGGTAGTGTAGCAGAATGGGATACAGTGTTTCAACTGCAAGGAATTTAGGCATTTTTCTAAGGAATGCAGGAAGCCAAAGCGGGTAAAAGACTGCATGTATCACAAGGAAAATATGTTGCTATGCAAACAAGCTGAGTAAGGTGTTCCACTGCAAGCAGAGCAAGCTAATTTGCTAGCAGACACGAATGAAGAGATTGATGAACACGAATTTGAAGCACATTATAGTTTCATGACTAAAATTCAGGAGGTCTTACCTGCAGACTCTGACATTCATACTGAGCCATCAAATATGTGTAATAATGATAATCAGGTTGACTAAAATGATGCAGAATGTGATGATAAGCGTCCTGCATAACCTTTCTCAGCCATTCGAGTCTCTCTCAAAAGAGATTTGTCTCATTTGTCACGGAGATACACACGACTTCTATTGACTTTCTCACTCCGATTTAGTTGATATTGAATAGGTGGCAATCTGCTCCAGCCTCTGATTACTAAAACCAAAACGCATAAATCGAGTCTAGAGCCAAGAGATCAATCTATAAATCTTGTTAGGACACATTCCATAATAAACACTTTTTGAACACCATTAAGTTCACAAGTTGTTAACAAGAGTCCTACGCATTATCCTTGTGATTTTGCCAGAACATCCGAGTGATACTTAAGTATTCACAGTGAAGATGGAAATCCTGCTTGAGCTAACATGAAACAAGCTCTCGGTAGGTGACTTGCGAGATTCTATATGAATCAAACATGTGATAACTGGATATTGATTTGGTCTAGTAAATGAATTGACGGTATAATCATGAAGAAAGGAACTTCTGATTCACTTTTATCGTGTTGTCTGCTTTAAGACGCTCTGGTAACGAGAACGGCTAGTTTAGCTGCAAAAAACTGTCAAGAAGATTAATTTGAATTCTATCTGATTCAAGAATCAAGAATCAAGAAAGCTCAAGTTCATTCAAAGATCTTCCTTCAAGATATCAAGTCTATCAAGGGAGATTGTTAGCAAGCTTTCAAGATGATACATAGTATGAGCATGGGTTAAGACACAAGATCGCAAGGTGACAAAGACATTAAAGACAAGCAAGGAGAAAGATTTAAAGATCTTAAACTAAAGACAAAGTCGAAAGACAATGACAAAGCCTCAAGATCAAAGATCACAAAGCATGAAGGAACAAGCCTACAACGAAGACATAGACCAAGACCACATGGGCTTAACGACAAAAGTAATCCCATCAATCTCATAAAGGAGTGTCGCAATGAACTCACTTTAGGGGAGATTGTTAGCCTCAACTTATTAAGTTGAACAAGAAGTTCGTCCATCACGTATATTAGGTCTCGGTCACACAAGTAGTTAACGTTGTAATAGGCTAGAATTGGGAAATGGGCTCGTAAACTAATCTAGTATTATATGTGTTATAGGTTTAAGCCCAAGCAAATCCCGAGCCCGGCCCATGACTTAAGCCCACACGTCCCATAAAGGAGTGTAGGTATTTATACACCTTTTCCTCTATAGAAAAGGTGGTTGGTTGTTTTATTCACTTGAAGCTAATATTCAATCATCTATTTTTCTCTCTTATTTCTCTCTATAACATCTCTCTAAACTCTTCACATCTCCTTCTCTTTTCTAGTTTTAATTCGTCTAACATGAAATGTAAGTGAGTGTTTTACGGGTTCCTACAAGGTTTACTAGGACAAAATGGATCCCTAGGTGTTGATTTTTCAAATTTTGAGGTGATAGAAGATAATTTCTTAGGAGAAGGACTTAGTTTACCCATTAGGCTAAAAGAATAAGAGAAGGCTAGGATTAAAGAAACACACCAATTGATGCATATAATTCAACAACTACTTTTTCAACATAAGGCTCCTTCTCACATCAATGGTGTGTACCGTTACTATAACCCGCACTTGACTTTAAGTGTAGGGGAACCCTCTCCTTTAAGTGTTAATAAGGGTAGAGTCAGGCTCGTGACTCGAACAAAAACAAGCGCTTATTGGAAGGCAACCCAATGTTTTATTTTAATGCAATTTAGGAGTGTCTTATGTGTTTTACTCTATTTCATGTATTTTTATATGTTTGGATTATATGATCATGCTTTGTTTTGTCTTTAACCTCGTCTTAATTGCAATCAAAGGTATTTCATAGAAATTTATTAAAGAAAACCCGGTTTCTAAGAACTATTTCAAGCATATTAAATGAATTGTTTAGATTAATTCGCGTTATGTGTCAGTTTCGAGTCATATGATTGTAATGATTAATCTCAGGTTTTATGCAGTGCTCTCTACAGGAAATGACTAATAAAATTACGTGTAGAAAATTTTTCTAGAAAAATGAATGTGGAATTTTTCATAGTGTCTGGATACGGCGTCAGGATTTTTCCTGACGGCGTCACGTCTCCATAATTGTGAAAATTCGAATTTTTCTATTATTTTCGAAAAATTATTTTGTATAATTTCCAACATTTGTAATTTTATTAAAAACCTGCAGAAACCTATGATTATATCATTACTTTCTTCCAATCTTTACTGCTTTATAGAGTCAACCCTAAAGTTCCATTGTATTTATATCATTATCCCGTCGATTTTACGCCAGGTGTAGTTGTCTTTGTTTTTGATTTACATGTTATATTTGATGATAAAAAGCTTGGAAATTCTGAGGAAGTTTCATTGGATTACTCTTGGATGACGATTTAACCAGTTATCATTTGTTTCTTCTCCATTATTGAGTAAACCAGGGGAGTACTAGTTTCTCGCGACTCTTTTCTTTTCCCTTATTCGTTAATTTGAGTACTTTTAAGAACATTGAGGACAATGTTCATCTTAAGTGTAAGGGGGAAATAAGCCTTAGAAACTATTCCTTTAATTGCCATTTGCTTGTTCCTTAAAATGATGTGTAATATATCGAAACATAGCGTAGAAGCTAATTTTGACCAAATTTTTTTTATGACACACATCGACAAAAACCGAGTATTATTAGCGTCTCATGGATAGAAAATTATATGACTAGCACAAAAACCCTCAAAATTCCACCAAAAAATGTGAGGTTCGCCTTTAGATCTATAGGAATTCGGGTATCCATTTTTGATACCCAAGATAATTTTACCTTTAGCTTGTTCGAGTTAAGGATCGAGAAATCATGTGTATCTATTCCATCATTATGGATGTGTATATGTAGTTTTGTCACCTTTTCTGGAGCATTGGTATCGGTAACAATTATATGAGTATACCGGTAGTGTATTAAATTCTTGAACTTGTTTTTGTGATGCATCCTGAGACTGCATAGTAAGAAGTACATGTTACGAAGTAAAGGATTTGCTAAATGATAAGAGGAACTAGGATTAACCCATGTTATAGACCTGTATTTGTTATTATGGTCACCTCAATCATATAACTATCTCACACCCTTGCTGCGCGCTCAATTTTAGTGCAAGATACCCCTAGTACACCCCTCCGAGCATATCCTTTTTCACGGTTCTTGTAATTTTTTGGTTAATCCAGAATATTAACAAAGAGCATTGTTTAAACCCTTAACCCATCATTATACCCAAATCGCCTTAGCCTTCCTTGTATGTACGCATTTTAGTACATTATTGTTTTAACCCAAGTTAATTATTTGAGTACATGGTTGCTAAGTCCTTATCCTTGTAAATACAGTTTTAGGACGATCGGGATTCATGGTAGTACTTATTTTATGGAAAAATGGGGAAGAAAAGTTAAATTATTACCCCCATATTTGTTTGATAGTCTCCGTCTTATGTTGATCCACCTCAATTTGGGTCACTAGTTAGCTTATTTATTGAGTATCAAAAACTCAAGTGTAGGGGTGCAATTATAAGCCCCAAGTGATGTATTATGTTATCATTCAAAAAAAAGAAAATAAAAAGAGAAAAACATAAAAGAAAAAGAAAAGAGATTGATGTAGAGTTTTGTAGAGTATTGTATATCTTGTCCGAGTCTTTGGCTTAGCAACCCAATCAGCGTGTACTCTTTAATGGTAATTAACTCACCACTTCACCCCAAATTCACCCAAAAGCCACCTTGATGAGTAAAATTGTTTTAAATAATTAATTGCCAAGTTTTAAAATTATAAAACTCATCTACCGATACACGCACTAACATGTATAGAACCCGGTCGTATGTAGTGCAGTAGTTGGTAAATCTGAGGTCGTCCCAAGAGCTAAGTTTAACTAGTTCTAATTTGATTATGTCATGTTTAGAAAATGGTTTTGAATTGATTTTGAAACTACAGAAAAGTAAATGTGAAAAATACATTGCAAATAAGTGATCAGGGAGAAAAGCGAGCTAGCCTAGCCATTTCATTACTATTGCCATGATTATATTTTCATGCGCACTATCTAATTACATGTTTTATTAGTAGTTCTAATATCGACAGACCCGAATTGACATTTGAGGTATGTCTTATACTTCCCGCGATCCCGAATCCCTTGCAAGTCTAAAGGTAGGGCATCTAAGTTGTAGTGATTAATCCCCAACTATCCATAAGACCAGGTCTATAACCTATATAGATTATTAACCCTCTCTGAAAGAGTTCATGTGCTTTTTAAGTGTTAAATGTGACAAAGGCGATAATCGAGTTAATTCCTACACTAGGGATAAGTACCAATCTACCCTAGTACCCTGTTAATCCATGTTCAACTAGTCCGCCTAATAACAGAACTAACGGGATCTAATTTACCCTCAACACTACCAAAACCCAGGGATCAATGAAAGGCTATAAGGTTATCTAATAAAACCATAATTAAATAGGAATCATTCAACATAACATTGGTAAATACATAGCTAGGCCAGCACTAGAAGTGCTTAACCGCTCATAGTAACAGTACAACAAGAATTAATGAAGGAAATCTTGGATAGAAAACTCATAATCCTTACAATATGTGTTTTGAACAATTAAATACAAAAATACTGTTTAGTGATGACTCCCTTGGACTTCTGGTGGATCTGTTCGTGTTCTGGAAACCTTATTCACCCCTTGGAACTGTGGTAGGAGGAGTGATGCTGAATGTGCCATCAAGGGGTTCTCTTTATATGTTTCGAATATGTTACGGCGTAACAGTTATGTATACGTTACGTCGTAACCTTGATTACGTGGGCTTCCATTCTCCAAGCTTAAGTTATGTTACGACGTAACTTAAACATTGAGGTTACGCCGTAATTCTGAGTAGGATACGCAATCCTTCTTCAAAGTACACGTTACGAAGTAAAGGAAATGGTATGGTTACACCGTAACCACTGATGCTGACTCATTTCTTCTTTAATCTTGATTACGGTGTAACTCCTGCAGGGAGGTTACGCCATAACTGGCCTTGGGTTACTTCAATTGCTTGATTTCTACGTCTAAATCTAGCGTCTCTTGCTCCAATGCTCGTATTGCTCCTGAAAACTAAATATAAGTGATTAAGTAGTGTTTTTCGACATTTATAGCATAATTACAAGCATTTTCATAGGGAATTCGATACTAAAAAGTATTAACTATTTGATGTTATCAAATATCCCCCCACTTGACTTCTACTTGCCCTCAAGTAGAACTGTTAGAATAATTTATAAAAAGATTTCCCTAATTTAACTCAGAGAAATGAATCCATAATTCACTTATGCTAGAAAACATCAAAGCCGAACACCTCATGAAAAAGGGATCAAAAATCATTCAACTCTCATTCTAGTCTAAGTGTTTCATTTTTTGGGGTGATCACTCAACTGCACTGTCATAGCATGTATTCTATCATAAGCATGGAAAGTACACAAATCTGCACCAACTAGAATTTATATCTAAATAGTCTTAAAGGCAACAAGGGTGACACACAAGTTTAACAGGGCGAATCATCCTGCAATCTTTACTAAAAGCGTTACACCAAGAAGGGCGACAAATCATATATACACATCCATAACGATGGAATAGACATACATGATTCCATTCAATTCCCCCATTCAAGTAAAACCATGGGTTAGGATGGAGAATGATATAGGGTAGGATAAGACACGAGATACACATTAATTGGTGTTAAACAAAATACACAAAACAAATAGTCTACAATAATCTAAGGTTGTCATAGCCAGCTACCGTCCATCCATAAGCCCAAGTATCTAAGTCCAAAAATCTGATCCTCAATAATGGGCTGCTAGCTCTATTCTTTATAATCATACAGATGGCTTATAGTTGCACCATCTTTACATTTTTTAGAACACAGATGGCTTATAGTTGTACCATCTTTACATTTTTAACAACTTGTTGGTTTTATAACACGTAACCAACATACTTATATGCTATAAAGGCTTATATCTTTAATTATTACCCTTGCAGTATATGTTACATTACACATATCCCCCCACTTTAGATCAACAATATCGAAAGCGATGATACACGGGGGGTCTTTAGGGATCACTAATAATAGGTATTCTACAAACATGCAAAAAATTCCAAACCCATTTCCCCAAACCATGGACTTTAAGTAGCCAGATATTTCAACACAAAGAGAATAGAGACTATAGGGTTGGCTAAGGCGAAATGGTGTAACGATACATTAACATATTAGGTTTAAACAATGATTGGCTTAACAAGGTGATCTAGGGGTATCTTGCACTAAAAATGAGTGCAACAAAGGGTTTTACATGAGAGGTCGACAAGTCAGTGTAACAAGTCAATAAACACACACATATAGGCTGTTTGGGTGAATTCCTAAGTGTTGCCTTCATGAACTGTCCATCCCAACTAATCAATTAGGTCTCAAAAATATGTACAGGCCAAGTTCTAAAGTCTACAATACTACCGGTACACTCATAATTTTTGGTGGATTTTTGTATAATATATGAAAATGGAATCATCAGGATTAACCTCACCAATTGAAATAATAGGGTAATAGTGCGCTCGACAAAGATTAATTCTAGTTTAGTAAGAAAAACATGTTAATTTTTTTTAAAATTGGCATAATTTTTCAAAGAAAACTAGAAAATCGAAGGCAAATATAGGTCAAGTGGTAATTATACTCCCATCCCCCACTTGGTTTGTACAATGTCCCTATTGTACATTTAAGGAAATGAAATTAATAGGATAAGAGTAGAATTAAAACAAAAGAGTCCCCTGAGTATTGCTCTGATCTTTGAATGATAATGGTAAAAGACCATCTCTTGACCCTCGTATTCTGAGAAAAATCATATCCCTTGAAATCACTAGACAACAAAAAGCATTAGACATTCAAAATATAAATATACAAGAAAGCCTAACTCACTTTTGTAGGAATCACGGTTGCATTTGGCATATGCAACAAGCCTTTTAAACCACTTGGTGGCCCAAGTGGACGATTGAAGTCTCGTGAGGGTTTCCAGAGAACATACCCACAAAGTTCATTTAATTATACAAGGTTTTGTAAAAGTTTCGAACTAATTTCAGGTTTTCAAAAAGGGATTACAGTGTAATAAGGAGTTTGGTTACACCGTAATCATGTGGTTGTAAGATTTTTAAAGTTTTGACTTAAGAAAGGTTACGGCATAACTGAGACAGGAGATTACGCCGTAAATGCATCTATTATGGCATAACCAAAGTGGTTACGCTTATACAGAAAACCTTTTTACCACGTGAAAATGAGTCAAGGTGACCTCGAATTCAAATTCCTTGCTATGAGAACCTGCAAATCAAGTAAGAAATAAACAAACCAACTCATATGCAGAAAATTAATAGAAAATTCATTAATAAAAGACGAGTTGTCTCCCGACAAGCACTTTTGTTTATGACCGAGTCTTTAAGTTAGACTCATACTAGCTCTACGTTTTCCTACTGGTTCTTCCTACTTCGTCCATTTCCTTCCTAATCGTTCCTATGAATCTAGACCCGTTTGCTCTTCCTAAGGGTAAGGCGTCATCCAACTGTTTGTTTATGCAAACAAAACTTTTTCCTTTCCTAAAAGAATACCTTTTTATCTCAAACATTTCAACATCAACAAAGGGTGGTTCATAGTCTATCTTTTCAATACCACTTGCCCATAATTCTTTTTCTTTGAACCCTTCATTGTGCCATGGGTGCACTGTACCTCCATGGAATTTCTGGCATTTTTCCCATACATCATCCATGGCATATCCTATCTTCCCTATTTTTAAATCATATTCATTTACTAATTGTTCAATTTCATTATCAAATACCGTCCTGTACTCATCAAACCTTCTCGAGTATGGGTCATCATGTGTTTTGGCATAGTCAATTTCAACATCAAAACTATCAAGTACCCACTTGTTAAGCACTGCATTCTGAATAGTTTTTCATTTACATTTGTATGCCCTTTTTTGATCCTCAACCATTCCTCGTATGAATAATCCCAAGGCCGTGGTTTGTTAGGTTGTGATTGTGGGAAATCCAAGAAGTAGGTTTTTATGTTTGAAATTTGTTCCTCTTAAGGAATTTGATCAGTAATCTCCTTAGGGGCTAAACTTTAAGAGGTGCTTGCTTGACCCCTGGGTGTATCATTTTCCGTGCATTCCTCATTAAACGATGGCTCCCATGGTTTTGGCATACCCTTATCTCTTTGAGGATATCATGAATGCGGATGCTCATGGTGATACTTGCACAGGTTGTTGTACATTGCTGCTTCATGAGAAATGTCGTTATCATTAAACTCGCTATTTTGTGCAACCCATTCATAGTACCGCCTTTCTCGGGTTGTATCGTCAATCTTTTTTCTCGCTTACCTCACCTTAAGGAAGACAGCAAATAACAAATGATTTCCTCTAACACTTTGTCTTTCATGATCCCTAAAGCACATCCATTGTTTGAGCATCCTATTTTCCCCTTTTCCATGAATAACATCGTATCCACTACAAAAACTTACATCAGGATTACATGTAGGCCACATTCCGCAATATTCTCCATGTTCTTTACCATAAAATAACTGAACAGGTTTACACAAGTGCCATCTTGACATTATTCTTTCTAAGTTTGGGCCTCGCACTATACCCTCATGTTTAACTCCAAGTTTTTGCATATTGTCAACTAAATCAAGGGTGTCTGTGCTCTCATTATCACAAGATTGAGTCCACCGCTCAAACAGTAAACACGCAGGGGATTCATAAGAAAATACATCATCTTTTATTTCTAGGGGATTAAAGTATTCTTCTTCAGGAAGAGAGTTAGCCATGTTAACTTTTTCCATAGGAATTCTAGAGTGAGATACACCTCCATCCATGTCAAACAATACTTTATCTTCTCTGATCCCTAGTAAAAATTTTCTATTAAAAACATCAATTTGAGCATGTACGGTTGCTAAAAATGGCCTACCCAGAATCATTGTCTCACTAGGTCCCCCTAACATGTCAATAATTACAAAATCCAAAGGAAATAGGAACCTATCAATTTTCATCAAGATGTTTCTACTATTCCTAATGGGGCTTTTTCGTCATATTAGCCATCTCGACTACTATGTCGGTTTCCTTAAGGTTAGCTAGTTTTAAATGATCAAATAATGATTTAGGCATGACATTAAAACTAGCTCCTAAATCTGCCATAACATACAAGTTAAGACTACCAATTGTGCAAGGAAGAGTGAAACACCTTGGGTTTAATTCTTTAGGCAATAGCTGGTATGGTAACGCTCCTAAAATGACACTTTCTTCATTTTGAGTGTCATCATTCATAATAAAAGACACCCCCTGTACTTCATTAGTCCTTCCTGGAGGTGTTTCTGTTTGTGCACCCTTATTAGCGTGAACCGCCTTGCATTCACCAACTAGCGATTTGAGAATGGCAATAAGTGCATCTTCTTATTTTCTTTGTCTTGCCCACACATATGCTTTTCCATCTCTATTTTTAACCAGTCATCAAGATCTTCGTCAGAGCTTAATTCTTCATCATCGGGTTGAGGTTTAGGTGTAAAGGGTTTATCGCCATCCGTGTGATTAATCACCCTTTGTTCGCCTGCTTCTAATACTTCGTTTGATATGTAAATAGTGTCCTCTTCATGAGGTTCATTCCAATATTTGGTATATGGTTGGACGGGTTTGAAGCAAAGGAGTAATGGTGGTAAACCATAATTGGCATTGATCTTTAAATCATCAGAGTGATGAGGGTACTCTGAAACTCTACTCTTATTATGGTGAAGGAAGTTGATATACGTATCTCCATATTTTTTAGGAAAATAGGATCGAGCGTTCCTCTGCCTTTTCATCTCAGCTTCATACTCCATGTATTCGGCAATAGTCATTTCCTCGATGTCCTTTCCCACCATTCTTCCGAATTTAGATTTATCCATGCCCGATGCCTGGTTTCCTTGAGTCATCATTAGGTATTGATCTATAGTGAGAGATTCGATATCTACTTCACCCGTCATGTTTCCTGAAAAATTAACAAAATTTAGTACTATAATAAAATAAATAAATACAAGAAATCAGATTAAAACTAATTTTAGCTCCTCGGCAACGACGCCAAAAACTTGATACATAAAATTGTTTTAAATAATTAATTACCAAGTTTTAAATTTATAAAACTCGTCTACCGATACACGCACTAACGGGCAGAGAACCCGGTTGTATGTAGTGTAGTAATTGGTAAATCCAAGGTCGTCCCAAGAGCTAAGTTTAACTAGTTCTAATTTGATTATATCACGTTTAAAAAATGGTTTTGAATTGATTTTGAAACTACAAGAAAGTAAATGCGAAAATTAAATTGAAAAGAAATGATCAGGGAGAAAAGCGTGCTAGCCTAGCCATTTCATTACTATTGCTATGATTATATATTCTCGTGCAATGTCTAATTACATGTTTTATTCGTGGTTCTAATATCGACATACCCAAATTGGCATTTGAGGTCTGTCATATACTTCCTGCGATCCCAAATCCCCTACAAGTAACAAAGGTGGGGCATCCAAGTTGTAGTAATTAATCCCCAACTATCCTTAAGACCAGTTCAATAACCTATATAGATTATTAATCCTCTCTGAAAGAGTTCATGTGCTTTTTAAGTGTTTAATGTGACAAAGGCGGTAATCTGGTTAATTCCTACAC
The DNA here is from genome assembly GCA_026074375.1 of Tanacetum coccineum. Taxonomy (NCBI): domain Eukaryota; kingdom Viridiplantae; phylum Streptophyta; class Magnoliopsida; order Asterales; family Asteraceae; genus Tanacetum; species Tanacetum coccineum. The sequence goes on from BQNB010091644.1 coordinate 19,066, forward strand.
TAGGGGTAGGTGCCAATCTACCCTAGTACCTGCTAGTCTCATGTTCAACTAGCCCGCCTGATAACAAAACTAACAGGATCTAAGTCACCCTCAACACTACCAAAACCCAGGGATCAATGAAAGGCTATAAGGATATCTAATAAAACCATAATTAATTAAACATGAATCATTCAACATAACAATGGTAAATACATAGCTAGGCCAGCACCAGAAGTAATTAGCCGTTCATAGTAATAGTACAACAAGAATTAATGAAGAAAATATTAGATAGAAAGCTCATAATCCTTACAATATGCGTTTCGAATGATTAAATACAAAAATACTATTTAGTGATGATCCCTTGGACTTCTGGTAGATCTGTTCGTGTTCTAGAAACCTTGTTCACCCCTTGGAACTGTGGTAAGAGGAGTGATGTTGGATGTGCCGTCAAGGGCTTCTCTTTATATGTTTCGAATTTGTTACAACGTAAAAGTTATGTATACGTTACGCCGTAACCTTGCTTACGTGGGCTTCCATTCTACAGGCTTAAATTATGTTACGGCGTAACTCAAACATTGAGGTTATGCCGTAATGCTGAGTAGGATATGCAATCCTTCTTCAAAGTACATGTTACGGCGTAATGGAAATGGTATGGTTACGCCGTAACCACTGACGCTGACTCATTTCTTCTTTAAGCTTGATTACGGCGTAACTCATGTGGGGAGGTTACGCCGTAACTGGCCTTGGTGTAACACCCCCAAAATGTGTCACATCGGAATATGTTGTATGAGGGTGGTACATCAATGATCAATAACATAAGATACGAGAACGACCACTAAACGCGTCATTTAAAAACTGATACATTGGATTTAGCAAAATACTTGTTTCTTACATAAGCCTGAAGCTTTACTTGTTCATTATTGAATTACAAAGATTCTACTCCATGACAAATGTATCCCCACAATATGATGCGACCAAATCTTTAACCATGTGACTTTCAAAATATGACACCAATGTATCCCTAGCACCTCGTGCCTTATTGACCTCCTGAAAACATTGCTTAAAACGTCAACAATAATGTTGGTGAATTCATAGGTTTATGTAAATGTATAATGTAGGACCGCAAGACTTTCCCCGTGATAATGCAACAGATGCAGACATCACAAAATGTAATTACGTTGCCCTAAGCTCATGACACTGAAGCTCGACATAAATGAATACAATATATAAATATTGCCTACCTTGCCCTTGATGATGTTCAACCCGAAACATCCCAAATCCGACATGGTCTACGTTCATTCCCGGTGATAGCTAGTCACCCGAACGGGGAGGTCAATCCCAAATAGATCTATCTACTACCATTCGCGCTTACCCTCCAGGTAACTAACAGTTCATGATAAATGGGCTCAGATGGGTTATCGCTACTTAGGCAAACACGTAATCATAATAAAATGTACACTTGCGTCCAATTTGTAAAACAAAACATGTTCTCACCCCAAAACTTAAATCATGAAAATTGTAAAAAACGGGGGCTATACTCACCTCAAGTGAGTTAATCCCGATAAGGTATAATCCAAAAAAATAAAAAACCAAAATAAAAAATGCTCACGATACGCCCCTAATGCCAACCTAATCATTTATAGGTCGAATGAGTACTAAGTACTTTGATTAACAACTCCCATATATAATCCTATATAGCTACATCACCATCTAATTGTCTTAGTGAAAATCATATTTATAAAGTAAAACGTTTATAAATATTACTTTAGTAAAAACGACGAACTTACCTGTTTTTAATCCGGTTTCTTACGTCTACGTTCTCGTATTTGAAAGATATATCAAAATATTACATTTTAATATTTTGAGTCCTCTGATGAACAATACTTTTTACTGTTCATGACAGTTATAAATTTATTTTTATAAATTTAGTTATCGTAAATCTCGTAAATGTCGTATCTTATTCGTTTTAACTCCGATTTTAGTGATTCTTTCGAGCACGTTTTCGTAATTGAAATCTCTATTTATTTATGATGTTTTTAAAATGATAAACACTGATGTGAACAGTAACTTTTATAAAAATAGTTTTATAAAAGTATTAACTATCGTAAACTTGAAATCGTCGTATCTCCTTCGTTATAAATCGGTTTTTCGAGTTCTTTACATGCCCACGATCCTTGTGACATGTAGTATCTTATAAAAACATAAAATGTATGTCTTAAAAATCGAATTTAAACAGCCTCTTTTTGGTATTTTCTCAAAATGTGTTTAAAAGTTGTTTTTATAACTTTTTAGTTTTACCACTTTGTTACAAGTCCATTACAACCTTAAATATTACATTTATTACATCTTTAGGGTCTCTAATCCATGATTAGTCCATATATTGTCCAAGAATCACAAGATTCAAATGTGTACATACTTATTTGTTTATTAACTTTCATAAGTATATATTTTAGATAACTTATTTATATAATATTTTTATACCTAAACCATACTTGTACATCACTTATACATCCATTATAATAAATGAATGAACAATATTCATACAACATATCTAAAATTTACCAGTCAGGAACAAGGCTGTAAAATCCATATTTTAATGTAGATAAGCATCCTAAATGTTGATTTGCTACAGAGAACTTATATATATGGTTGTGTGATTTAATTTTGGGACGTGGGTAAGTATAGAGAAAAAGAGAGATGAAGTTGATTTTTTTATGTCAAGTGTATTTGCAATGTGTGTTTATCTTTCAGGAGTGCAAGTATATATAATATAAGAGTTAGTATAGTTGTAGAAAACAAAGACCATAAGTCATTTGGTCAGGGGTGCGGGGGCACAATAGGGAGAAAAAATGAGGGTTTTAATGATAACTAGTGGTCAAAACCACTAGTCATGTCTTAAGTCTTTACTAACTCATCTTGTACATTGTCCTTGGTAATTAAAGCTTATGTTCTTATGTCTCTTGAAGTGTAGATCATCCCATGATTTCAAGGGTTGTGTTGGCTAAATACTTTGAAGAGAAATGGAAGTAATACTTGCATTATAATTGAAAGTATATCTTGTAGTTTCTTTTATTAAAGTGTAAGACTTGAATTTAAGTGTCTTGGTTGCTTCCTATATATATGGGACGTATATATATATATATATATATATATATATATATATATATATATACACATGGGTAAAGTTTTATAAACGTTGGGTATTGGGTATAAACCTGGGTATTTGTTGAAGCGTAGAAATGCTTTTGTGGTTCCGGGTATGCCTAAACGTATTTTATCGCGAAACGTAAACGTTTTACGTAACCAATAAAAATACAATGAACCAAGATAATAATTATTCTGAAAATAATTACTTAACCCTTGTTTGATATAAACACTTGATTGTTTGATGCCCGTTTACATTGAATGATTATTTTTAGCTTACGCGATTTAACTTAATACTTGGGATTAAAAGCAAACGCGTACAAAACTAAAATTAATTAGCTTAATAAATGACGTCGTATAATGACCTAAAACACGAGGTGTTATAGTCTTCCCCTGTTAAATGAGATTTGTCCTCAAAGCTTTACGACGTGACATTGGAAGAAGATGCGTGATTTGTGAAAAGATACGGATACTTCTTCTGGAATTGGTCTTCGCGTTCCCATGTGAACTCAGGACCTCTCCTCGAGTTCCATCGAACCTTAACAATTGAAATGCGGCTTTTCTTCAACCGCTTGACTTCACGATCTATAATCTCAACTGGTTCTTCAACGAAGTTGAGTTTATTGTCAATGTGTATTTCCTCTAACGGCTCGTCGGATAAACACTTCTTTAGGTTGGATACGTGAAACGTACTATGAACTCTGCTTAGTTCTTATGGAAGTTCGAGTCTGTAAGTGACTTCTCCCGCTCTTGCTATCACTTTGAAGGGTCCAATATATCTTGGGTTCAACTTCCCCTGTTTGTTAAAACGGATAACCCCTTTCCAAGGTAATACCTTCAACATGACTTGGTCGCCCACTTGAAATTCTAAGGGCTTACGCCTTACATCGGCGTAACTCTTTTGGCGATCACGAGCAGCTTGAATTCTCTATTTGATCTGGACAATCTTCTCGGTTGTTTCATGGATAAGTTCTAGACCAATGAGCTGAGCGTCTCCGACCTCGGCCCAACAAACAGGTTATCAACACTTTTAACCGTAAAGTGCCTCGAATGGGGCAGCTTTAATGCTAGCATGATAGCTATTGTTGTATGAAAATTCAATCAGCGGTAAGTATCTTTCCTAACCATTTCCAAAGTCTATTAAGCAGGCGCGCAACATATCTTCAAGAGTTCGAATGGTTCTTTCACTTTGCCCATCGGTTTGTGGATGGTAAGCCGTACTCATATCCAACCGAGTGCCCATCGTCTTTTGATATGCTCTCCAGAAATGTGAAGTAAATCTAGGGTCATGATCAAAGATGATCGAGACAAGTATTCCATGTCTCGTGACTACTTCTTTTAGATATAGTCTCGTCTTAATCCCCCTAATGTGTGTTAGGTAAATTTGCTATCTTAATGTAGAACCTCATTGGTACGGGTCTCAATCCTTTGATGACGGTTAACTTGCCGGTGGATTACTTATTTTTAAACCTCCAAGGACGTGGTAACAAATTTTGTTTTCTTAATATTAAGTGTCACATCGAGATGGGTTTCAATTCTTGTATATACCACATAAGATTTTTCATCCTTAATTGTCTCAACCTAAACGTTAAAGTTTCAAATTTATTGTGGTAACTAAGGTTTGAATCCTGGTGGTCTTATCCGTTCCTTTCGGCTTAAAGCATTAGTTATAACATTCTTCTCTCCAGATGACGGATTTCATACCTATGATGGCATTACCAATACTAAGTGTTATGGCATTGTGTCAACGTTGAATAAGTGGTTTAGTAAATTCCCTAATGGTGAGCAAATTTGTTAGCGAATTATCCTACAACGACTAGTGATGTATCTTCGACTTTTTGGCTTTAGATTTGGTGTAAGATGATGTCGACTTTATTGTAAGATGGTGTAAATATCTGCTTAGTTGTTATGGTTACTAATTTGATTTTCCGAAGTGAACGCATTTTATGAATAAGAACACAAAACTTGATATAAATAGAAAATTGTTTCTTTGACAAGAAGTTTTAAGGTGACTACTCTCAACATGGGCATGGTACTTTCCTGAATTATACATAGTTGATCAGGCTATGTATATTTGATGGCTAACGATGCGATGCTCATTTTCGTCAAAATTGTGTTATAATTTCCTAATAATTGTGGGAGTGATTTGTATAAAAATTTATAGAGAGTTAATGTAGAATTGACGTTTTCATAATATGTTAATTTGATAGATACTTGAAATCATTTAGTACAACAGAAATTTAAGAGAAATACAACGAGAACTCCTAAGGAGATATAGTTTAAGATAGTTTCAACTTAGGGTTTACTAGGCAAAGCGAGTCAGCTTTCTCTTTTAAGTTTTGATCTTATCTTCAATGTTGTTAGGGTCTTGATTGGTTTCTCCTCCTTCTAAGGCATACATAATTCCATGTGCTTCAATACCTTCAGCTTGGTTTTCATGAATTATGTTCCTTAACCTTGGGCACTCCCTCTTGAAGTGGCCCTGAGCTCCACATTCGTAACAAGTGAGAACTCCTATAATTGCTCTTGGGGCTCTTTGGTTGTTGTTGTTATTGTTGGGATTTGCAGGTCTCTTATAGTCTCGGGATAGATGGCCAACCTTGTGGCACTTGCCACATTTGGGAGCACATTGCCCATCGTGGTGATAATTGCACTTGGAGCATAGAGGTTTAAATCCTTGGTACGATTTCTTCTCACCAGACCCTGCAGTATATGCCCGTGCTACATTGTTTCTTTTGGGTGGCTGTTGTTGACTTTGGTTGTTTCTAGAGGTGTCATCAAACTTTCTCTTGTTGTCATCCTGACGTTCAACATAAGAGCTGATCTTCTGGTCTATGAGTTCAATTGCAAATTCGATTGCTTCTTGCATGGATTTCGGCTTAGATGCCTTTACACTTCCGTGAATCATGTCGGGCAAGACACCGACATATTTCTCAATTTTATCTGACTCCTCCAAAAACAGTCTATCGTACATCAGTGCCAACTCTTGGAATCGTTGGTTATAGGTCACCACGTTCAATACCTTTCACCTTTAGATTCCACATTTCAAACTCCAGTTTCTTAACTTCACCCCTCGGGCAGTATTTTTCTATCATCATCTTTTTGAGTGTCATCCAAGGCATAGCATGAGCAACTTCCGGAGTAGTAGTCTTAACATGGGAATTCCACCATGTAAGAGCATTTCCTTGTAAAGTACACATAGCAAATTTGACTTGACATGCCACTGTACAGTTACTTATACTAAAAAAACAGACTCCATCTTTTCAAACCACTATATAAGTCTGATAACCCCTTTAGTTCCTTTAAAATTTACGGGATGACATTTGAGAAAATCCGGGTAGGTGCATTCACATGCAACTTGTACTGGCCTTCTAACACCAGTCCCCGAATCATGGCTATCGTCACCATTTCTGCTTTGGTTAGCTTCCATTTCAGCTAATGCGTTAGCAACGCCCTGATCGATCAGTCTCTTAAGTTGCTCATCAGTTAGAGAAATAGTGGTGGGGGTTGATGTGGCTGGTGTTGATCTGGTGGTTCTTTTTGGTGCCATTTTCTTCAAATCACAAGAAAATATAATATTCGTTAGATTTCATACAAATCATAACCATGACATGACATATACACCATAAATAAAGTGAGATCACATCGCACAGTGAAATATACAACTGAATTGAAATTAACAATGGTGTAGCTAAATCAACATTCATTCATAACAAATTCGATTGCAAACATGACAAAATATACCCCTTCCATATATAATCTGGAAACATAAATGACCGATTCAGATACAAAATGATCACTATGATTAGGTTACAAAATAAAAATAACAACCTAAAGCCTTACTAGCCGGGAGTTACCCCGTAATACTTAGTAGGCTATACAACATAGCTACAACATAACCAAATCTACGAACTACTACTTGCCTCTTCCGGTATCTCGGGCTGTGTTGGACTGGTAGCAGGTCCCTGTTGACTATGGAGTGTTGTCACATGTGTCTGCAGTGTCCTCATCAGTGTCAGTGCCTCTATGAGTTATGTCTGTCTCCTGCGGTCTACTGCCCACAACTTCCCAATCTCGGTCTGCTGTGCTAATACAATAGTCCGCAGTGCTCTCACCTCAGAACGGGCGGTATCACTAGTATCCATCGACTGTACCCAAGCCTCACAAGAAAGTCTGGCCTCACTCTCCATAAGTCTCGCAGTGCGAGCATGGGAGCGTCTATCTCTACGCAGCATGTTGAGCTGATTGCTCATCAATGACCTATCATCTTGTACATCATCAAGTCTCTTATAAATCTTGTCAGTATCCTGCCTAACAGTCATGACAAAATCTGTCATCCGCTGACTCAGTCCTGCTACATCAATCGTTGCTGGTGCCTCCTGCATGTCCTCAACCATCTCATCCTAAGTATCTGTAATCCTATAACCTACCTCTCTCTCAGGGTCTCGCCTAATCTCATCATCCAAAGTGCCAACAATTCTATAGTATGCTCTAAAGCCTCTAGTAGGTCTAGCAGTGGGAGCAAATGAACTCTCACCAACCTTAAATCTCAGACCTAGAGCAATACACAACCTCTTCCGATGCGGTAATGTAACCTTGAAAACACCTGCTCTACAGTCAGTAGAGAGAAGA
>BQNB010091645.1:0-26820 GCA_026074375.1 Tanacetum coccineum
GTGGGAAACTTGAGGTGCAAGTTTCATTTTTCTTAATAGTTTTTTGAGGTGAAAGATTTAGTTTTCTCAATAGTTTCTTGAGGTGCAAGAAAGTCAATTCCTAAGGTTTACTTGGAGATCAAGATTCAGTTATATAGGGTTTTGAAAAAAGGGTTTAAAAGCTTCAAAAGGTTGACGATTTAGAGTTCCTTGGTGAAAATCAATCTTGAAGGTTAAGAAGTGATAAACGTCAAAAGCGTGTCGGAGTAATATATATAGTATTTCCGGAAAAGTAATAATCAATCTTCCGGATGTCGTATCCACGACGAGAATTGAATTGAGATTCACGTTAATGTTTTTGTTTGATGTTTGATTATCTTTTTGTTTTTGTTTTGGTATTTATACTAATTAAAATAATAAACTAAATTAATACTAATAAGCAAAGCAAATAGATCTAAGATATATATAAACGGATATGCTTGTCAAGTGAGGTGTTCGGATCCTTAAGTGTGGAAGTAAGTTCTTATTAATTAACCAATATCCGTTAAAATAGTTATCTTCTCACAACGTTGGTTTTTATTGAAAACAATTTTTATCAAGATATTAATTACTAAATCAATGCCTAATTATTCTTACGATTTTGGCCCTTTCGAATAACCAAAACACTAATCTAAGTAATCCAAAAATTACTAATCAATAATTACTTTTTTTATTTCCACACTTATTTCTCCGAACACAACTCACTTAACAAGCATAATAAGACTACTCACTACTTATCATAACTAAACTAGCATAAACAAACATAATCAATTATGCTAAAATGGCCAAAAAGATATAAAAGACGAATATGCTTGCTAAGTGACGTGAAAAGATCCATAAGTGTGAATTAAAGTTTTTAATGACGAATTACTACACGTAAAAAGATTATTTTCTCAAAATGTTGGTCTTTATTGAAAACAATTTCTTATAAAGGTATTAATTACTAGATTTGATGTTTGATTAATTTCTCTAGATTTTGCCCTTCGAAATAATCAAATAAGAAATTTAAATAATCCTAAAACTATTAATAAAAAATCCGTTTTTAAATCCACACTTATTTCACTAATCACAATCACTTAACAAGCATAAATAATTCTACTCACTAAGCATATTAATTAAGCTAGCAACAATAAAATAAATAAGCATAAACATTTTTTAACTAAATAATAAGTTATAACTACTAATAAGAGAAAAGGAAAAAAAGGAAGAACTCGATTGAAGAAAATGGAGACGAATATAAACCACCTGATCTAGTAAACTTAATTAAACACTAAAGTTTATAACTTTATTAGATTCTAAATAACTAATTAGCTAATAAAGTTTTGAGCTTTATTCACTAATTAGCTAAGTAAAAACTTAAAAAGCTTAAAACTTTAGTAGTAAAATAAGCTTAAAAGACCCATAAGCTCCTCGCCTATTTATAGGATGAGATTAAGTTTTAGTAGTAAGGATATGAAAGAAATGAGTTTGATAAAATATGAGAGTTTTTGAGGGACTTTCAATTTATAGAAAGTGAATTTGTGAAATGAAAAGTATTTTTGGAAGGGTATAGTATATTGCGTTTACGCAAAAAAGTTTGTGCAAATAAGCTAAGGTTTTTATAAAAACTTAAGGTAATATTAATAATTAAGTAATTAATTAATTAATAAAAAAAAGAGAGGGATTCGGCCAGTTTTAGAAAAAGAAAAAGAGAGAGGAAAAAAGAGTTTTAATAGGAAACAAATACTAAATAGGATTTATCTAGGATTCTTATTGTGGCCTATAGATACAAAACAAAATCCCTAACCCTCCCCCTTATTGTGACCGGTCGAACAAGAGAGAAAAAGAAGGAAAAAAATTTAGGGTTTTGCTTTGTGAAGAATTCAAGCTTCTAGGTAAGTTTTAATTAATTCTTATTATGTTCTAATTATTTAATTCTTTAATAATAATAATGATTGGAATTTAGGGTTTAATAAAATCAGTAAATTATTGATGTTTAATCATGTTATAATGATTATGGTTTAATTAGATGCTTATTGATGTAATTGGTTAAACTTAAGTCGCGTTAGAGGTTGACCTTGATTAAAGCAGAATTAGGGCTGTGTTGTTCGGTCATTATCTAAATGATGGTAAAAGCTTTTGGCAAGTTTCCAGAGTCTATAATGTAGCTCAAAGAGTCTAGTTTTCAAAACATCCGGCGACGAAAGTTTTTAAGGTCGGGAAGTCAGTCAAACGTTAGTTGCAAGAAAAGTTGTTAAACCAGTAAATACGGGTCAGATTTAGGTCCGATTACGAGGTATAAAACCCCCACTTAAAATTCTAATTGAGCTTAGCCCTTCTTCAGGAGTTTAGTTCAATGTGTCTATTAGAAATTACCCAAAGGAGAGCTTCTTATTTGGAGTCTAAGTATGATTTTTAAGTCCAAACTTTTTAGTGTGCAATCAGATCCTAATTAGGACTGTTTTGAAGTTTGATTTGCTTAGGAGTACTTGTGCATGTAAATGGATCTTAGGAATCATGAGGTAGTTAATATAGTCATATATGAACATAGGTGATTTTTTGTATGAATTATGGAGGTCATTAAGTAGAGGTTTTGAGTGCGATAACTCATGTTAAAATTTTGCAGTTTTGAACAAATTATAACTAACTAGTGAAACTTGTTAACGAAGTGGTTAAAGTTGGGTATGGTGTCGGGGTGACCCATGGGGTTAATAGAACACCTTAGACATCCATCATATGATTGTTACATGTGCATTAAGCTTTTGGCTTAGTAGCATGTAACACGAGTTATTTTGTTGTTTAGCTTTGTGCTAGTTGTTTGTGAAGCTTTTTGGTTGGAATCTTTTAGAAAGCTAAGCAAAGGTGAGTTTCATAGCCCCTTTTTTTCTCATGTGATTTTGGGGTGAGAATGATGCTTGTCTTGTCTTGTTTTGCTTGTCTTGTCTTGTCTTGTTGATGTTGTTATGTTGTGAGATTTGGAGCGGGGGTAAGGTTCCTACCTAGTGTTATGAGATGTGAGGAAGAAGAAGCCTACTCAGATAGTGAATCTACTGCCAGTAATCGTCCCTACACCGGTTGAGTTGGAAGATCAATGAAGGAGTGAAGCTTGAGCCGTTGTTTAGTATCGTCTTTTGTTTGTGTCATGTTCGTCCTTGTCATTCATTTTGTTTTAGTAGGCGTTGGAAGCCATTGTTCGAGATGTTATTTTGGTGTCGAATATTATTCAAGTATTTTAATAATAAGGCTTAAGCATTAAGGATTATTCCTCCTATTGTGTGATATTGTGTGATGATCATATGTGCAATGTGTTAGATTATGTGCATGAAGTGTTTTCATAGGAGTGAGTACATGCGTGGAAGGGGGCATCTATAATTATGGTGGCCAACATAATTATACATGCGCCACAACACAAGTGGACTTGCAAGTATGATTGCATGGATTGAGTTAAGGTGATTGTTGGTGTTATGATTGTACGTATACGTATGGGATAGAAGTCTGTAGGGTGTCGTCTAACGTAGATGTATTCTTCGAATTCAGAAAATGCCTCCACGTCGTGCTACTGGTGAGGATGAAAACCCTCCTGACATTGCGACTCTTCTTGCGCAGCAACTGCAAAACCTCTTACCTGAAATAGTTAATCAAGTGACTGCTAGTGTCAATGCTAATGCGAACAATGGTAATGGTAATGGTGCCAATGGTGGCAATGGTGGAAATGGTAACAATGGGTGTACCTACAAGTCTTTTATGTCTTGTAACCCAAAGGAGTATGATGGGAAGGGTGGTGCAGTTGTACTTACGCGTTGGATAGAGAGGATGGAAACTGTAATTGATAATAGTGGTTGTGCTGAGAACCAAAAGGTGAAGTATGTCGCTAGTTCATTGGTAAACAAAGCTTTGACTTGGTGGAATACTCAAGTCCAAGCAAGAGGTAGAGAAGCGGCAAATGCTATGTCTTGGAATGATTTCAAGGCATTATTGGTGGAAGAGTTTTGCCCGAGTAATGAGATGGAAAGGCTAGAGAATGAGTTCTGGAATCACAAGATGATTGGAGCTAATCATGCTGGATACACGGATCGATTCCATGAGTTAGCCAAATTGGTTCCCCATTTGGTTACACCTGAGTCTGCAAGGATTAAGAGGTATATGGCTGGATTGGCGCCTGAGATTCGAGGAATGCTCAAGGCAACTCAACCAGCTACTATTCAAAGTGCAATATTGAAGGCTGGGATATTGACTGATGAAGCTGTTAGCAATGGGACGCTAACTAAGAGCTCTGAGAAGAGAAAGAGTGTGGATGAACCTGCTAAGGCTAGTGGATCTGGAAGGGATGTAAAGAAGGCAAAAGGTGGTACTAACTTTGTGGCGGCAGCTCCATCAAGAGAGGGGTATGCTGGTTCGCAACCCTGGTGTGCTAAATGCCGTACACATCATCATGAGAAGGCTAATTGTAGGGTATGTTTCAATTGCCAGAGGCCCGGTCATTTTGCGAGAGATTGCCGTTCACGTGCGATACCGGCAGCACCTGTGAATGCTGTTGATGCAAGGCCTAACCAAAAAGCATGTTATGAGTGCGGTGACCCTAATCACCTCAGATATGTTTGTCCCAAGTTGAACCGAGAATCTAGACAATCTGGGAATCAGCTAGCTTTGGGATGGAGTCGTAATGATCGTGGTGGTGGGAGTCAAGTTAGAGGGAGAGGGTAATATGCAAACATGAATGCGGCAGAGGCTGCCAAGGATTCAAGCGTTGTCACAGGTACTTTTTCTATAAACGATCATTTTGCTACTGTTCTGTTTGATTCTGGAGCTGATTTTAGTTTTATCTCTACTAAATTTGCGCCTATACTTAATGTGAAACCTAGTATAGCAAATCCTGGTTATGTGATAGAGATAGCTGATGGTAAGAAAGTGGAAGTTGATAGGATTATCCGTGGTTGCAAACTAGAACTAGGATCTTCCCTATTCACTATAGATTTGATACCTTTAGGGCACGGTAGTTTTGATGTGATAGTAGGAATGGATTGGTTGTCCCACAATAAGGCCGTGATAGTATGTCACGAGAAAGTAGTAGAAATTCCCTTAGTGGATGGCGAGATACTGAGAGTTCATGGAGAACGTGTCAAAGATTCAACTAAGGCATTAAAGAATGCAAAAGTGGACGAACCTAAGATTAGTGATATTTCCGTGGTCCGAGAGTTTGTAGCAGCTGTGTATCCCGGATGGACCTGCCGCGGGATATTCGCAAGGATTACCAACAGCCCCCCCCCCGTGAGCCGATGCCGTTCCTCCAAATACGAACCCACTATTGTTTAAATTCCTGGAACTAGTGACGAAACAGCCCCTTCCCCCCCCTTGCCCACCCCCCACCCCCAGTTGTGGATAATACATCGCTGATCCCTGACTTCTACACCCTTCCTTCGCCCCGCCCCACGCGGTCGACCTCGCACCAATACAGCATTCTCATCCCCTGAACCAACTCGAAAGCAGCTGCAATTGCAAGACAAGGGTTTCATACGACCTAGTCATTCTCTATGAGGAGCACCTGTGTTATTCATGAAGAAGAAGGATGGATCTATGCGTATGTGTATCGACTATCGTGAATTGAACAAGCTAACTGTGAAGAATCGTTACCCTCTTCCGAGGATTGATGACTTATTCGATCAATTGCAAGGTGCGCGTTATTTTTCTAAGATAGATCTTCGATCTTGTTATCACCAGCTTAGAGTGCATGAAGATGATATTTCGAAGATGGCATTTCTTCTGAACAAGGTATTTTATGGGCATTTTTGAGTTTACCGTTTGCTTTTGGATTGACCAATGCGTCAGCTATTTTTATGGATTTAATGAACCGAGTTTGTAATCCATATTTGGATCAGTTTGTTATCGTATTCATCGATGACATCTTGATATATTCAAAGACAAAGGAGGATCACGAGGTTCATCTTAAGATTAATGTTGGAGTTGTTGACCAAGGAGGGTTGCACGAAATTCTCTAAGTTGTGAATTTTTGGCTCTACAAGAGGTAACATTTTTTCTTGGTCATGTGGGATTTCAAGGTGGTATTCATGTTGACCCGAGTAAGATCGAAGTAGTGAAGAACTGGAAGGCCCCTACTACACCATCTGAAGTTCGATCGTTTCTAGGACTGGCTGGTTATTATCGATGTTTTATAGCGAATTTCTCCAAGATTGCTAAACTCTCACCTCGTTAACTCAGAAAAACCCCAAAAGTATGAGTGGGGCGAAGAGCAAGAAGCGGCATTTCAGACCTTGAAGAATAATTTATGCGATGCGCCAGTTTTGTCTCTACTCGATGGAGTAGAAGATTTCGTAGTTTACTGTAATGCATCTAATCAAGGATTGGGATGTGTGTTGATGCAAAGAGACAAGGTAATTGCCTACGCATCTAAACAATTAAAGGTTCATGAGAAGAATTACACTACACATGACTTGGAGTTAGGAGTGGTTGTGTTTGCGCTTAAGACCTGGAGACATTATCTTTATGGCACGAAGAGTGTTATATACACGATCATAAGGTCTTCAGCACATATTGATCAGAGGTTTGAATATGCTCAAAGGGATATGGATTGAGCTGTTTAGTGACTATGAGTGTGAGATTCGCTACCATCCTAGTAAGGCGAATGTGGTGGCGGATGCCTTAAGTAGGAAAGAACGTGTGAAGCCTAGACGTGTTCGCGCTATGGCAATAACGATTCAACCGGGAATGAAGGTGTTGATTATGGCGGCTCAAGAGGAAGCGTTTGAGCAAGAGAATTTGCTTAGCGAGCAATTAAATGGGTTGGAGCAACAGATGGAAAAGAGAGATGATGGAAGTCTATATTTTATGGATCGTATATGGGTTCCTTTGGTAGGAGATGTAAGGATTACGATTATGGATGAAGCCCATAAGTCTAAGTATTCTGTACATTCTGGAGCGGATAAGATGTATTATGATCTATGAGATATGTATTGGTGGCTAGGAATGAAGAGAGACATTGCTACATATGTTAGTAAGTGTTTAACGCGTTCCAAAGTAAAGGCAGATCACCAAAGGCCTTCGGGCTTATTGCAACAACCTGAGATACCGGAATGGAAGTGGGATAAGATCACTATGGATTTTATCACTAAGCTACCTAGGTCAAAGAATGGGCATGATACAATTTGGGTCATAGTTGATAGACTGACTAAGTCGGCTCATTTTCTGGCTATAAGAGAAGACTATAGTATGGAAAGATTAGCAAGGATTTGCATCAATGAAATAGTCGCTCGACATGGAGTTCCTGTGTCGATTATTTCAGATAGAGATGGACGGTTTACTTAGCGGTGCTGGCAAACTATGCAAAACGATTTAGGAATGAGGTTGGATATGAGTACGGCTTATCATCCCCAAACGGATGGTTAAAGTGAGCGTACGATTCAAACTTTATAGGATATGCTTAGAGCATGTGTAATTGATTTTGGCGGTAGTTGGGATGTTCATCTACCATTGGTTGAGTTTTCCTACAATAATAGGTATCATTTAAGCATAAGATGTGCTCCGTTTGAAGCATTGTATGGAAGGAAGTGTAGGTCGCCTGTTTTATGGGCTAAGATTGGTGAAAGTAGCTTGATTGGACCTGAGTTGGTTCAAAAGAAGACTGATAAAGTAGTGTTGATAAAAGAGAAGCTCAAAGCGGCAAGAGATCGTTAGAAGAGTTATGCTGATAATAGGCGTAAACCGTTAGAGTTTGAGGTTGGAGATCGAGTTATGTTAAAAGTGTCGCCTTGGAAAGGTGTAATTCATTTTGGAAAAAAAGGTAAGTTAGCACCGAGGTATGTAGGGCCATTTGAGATTCTTGAAAGAGTTGGTCCTGTAGCTAATCGGTTGAGATTGCCTGAGGAATTGAGTGGAGTACATGACACGTTTCATGTGTCAAACATAAAGAAGTGTTTGGCGGATGCTAGTTTGCGTGTGCCATTGGACGAGATTAAGGTTGACAAAACTCTTTGTTTTGTTGAGGAACCTGTAGAAATTATAAACCGTGAAATTAAGAGTTTAAAACATAGTAGAATATCGCTTGTAAAAGTTCGTTAGAATTCTAAGCGTGGACATGAGTTTACTTGGGAACGCGAAGATTATATGAAGTCTAAGTACCCTAAGTTGTTCGTTGAGCGAACTGATGAATCGGCTAGTTAAATCTCAGGACGAGATTTCCTAAAGGAGGGGATACTGTGACAACCATGACTTGAGCAGGTTAGTCAAACCGTTAGTGTTGACTTATGGATCTGTTGCAATGTATGGTATGTGTGATTATATGTGTTTATATGCGTTTATGTGGGTTATGTAAGATGGGATAATCAATTCATTGAGCGTGATCGTCTCATTGGGATTGGATTTCCGTTGGATATTGTGGAGTTCATTTCGTTCACTTTTGGTGATAAGGAAATGATTTTGTGATTTAAGCGTTTTAGTGATTTATCGTGTAAGTAATTATACGTATATGTATTTAAGTGTTAGTAATATTAGGATGAGATTAAGTTTTAGTAGTAAGGATATGAAAGAAATGAGTTTGATAAAATATGAGAGTTTTTGAGGGACTTTCTATTTATAGAAAGTGAATTTGTGAAAGGAAAAGTATTTTTGGAAGAGTATAGTAATTTGCGTTTACGCAAAAAGGTATGCGCAAATAAGGTAAGATTTTTATAAAAACTTAAGGTAATATTAATAATTAAGTAATTAATTAATTAATAAAAAAGAAAAAAAAGAAAAGAGAGGGATTCGGACAGTTTTGGAAAAAGAAAAGGAAAGAGGAAAAAAAGAGTTTTAATAGGAAACAAATACTAATTAGGATTTATCTAGGATTCTTATTGTGGCTTATAAATACAAAAAAAAAATCCCTAACCCTCCCCCCCTATTGTGACCGGTCGAACAAGAGAGAAAAAGAAGGAAAAAAATTTAGGGTTTTGCTTTGTGAAGAATTCAAGCTTCTAGGTAAGTTTTAATTAATTCTTATTATGTTCTAATTATTAATTCATGTAATAATTAATATGATGGAATTAGGGTTTATTAAAATCATTAAATTAATGATGTTTAATCATGTTATAATGATTAGGGTTTAATTAGATGCTTATTGATGTAATTGGTTAAACTTAAGTCGCGTTAGAGGTTGATCTTGATTAAAGCAGAATTAGGGTTGTGTTGTTCGGTCATTATCTCAATGACGGTAAAAGATTTTGACAAGTTTCTAGAGTCTATAACGTAGCTCAGAGAGTCTAGTTTTCAGAACATCCAGACTTGAAAGTTTTTAAGGTCGGGAAGTCAGTCAAACGTTAGTTGCAAGAAACGTTGTTAAACTAGTAAATACGGGTCAGATTTAGGTCAGATTACGAGGTATAAAACCCCCACTTAAAATTATAATTGAGCTTAGCCCTTATACAGGAGTTTAGTTCTATGTGTCTATTATAAATACCCCAAAGGAGAGCTTCTTATTTGAATTATAAGTATGATTTTTAAGTGCAAACTTTTTAGTGTGCAATCAGATCTGAATTAGGACTGTTTTGAAGTTTGATTTTCTTAGGAGTACTTGTGTATGTAAATGGCTCTTGGGAATCATGAGGTTTAATATACTCATATATGAACATAGTTGATTTTTGGTATGAATTATGGAGGTAATTAAGTATAGGTTTTGAGTGCGATAACTTACGTTAAAATTCTGTAGTTTTGAACAAATTGTAGTGAAACTTGTTAACGAAGTGGTTAAAGTTGGGTATGGTGTCGGGGTGACCCATGGGGTTAATAGAACACCTTAGACATCCATCATATGATTATTACATGTGCATTAAGCTTTTGGCTTAGTAGCGTGTAACACAAGTTATTTTATTGTTTAGATTTGTGCTAGTTGTTTGTGAAGCTTTTTGGTTGGAATCTTTTAGAAAGCTAAGCGAAGGTGAGTTTCATAGCCCCTTTTTTTCTCATGTGATTTTGGGGTGAGAATGATGCTTGTCTTGTCTTGTCTTGTCTTGTTTTGCTTGTCTTGTCTTGTCTTGTTGATGTTGTTATGTTGTTATGTTGTGAGATTTGGAGCGGAGGTAACGTTCCTACCCAGTGTTATGAGATGTGACTTTGCCTACTTTGTGGGTAAGATCCTTGGAGGTGATTAACTCCTTGTGATATTGTAACTTCGGTACCAAGAGTCTGAAATTAGGATTTGTATTCCTTTCTATGACTATTAGTGGAGCGGCGAGGTACGCCTACCTCATTGTTTTGATATGATTGTGGATCGTGGGCACGTTCCGTCCCGTTGTTGTTACTTGTTGTCATGAATTGTTTTGGTAATTGCATCAGTTTATTGAAAGTTTATTTTTGATAATGTGGTATGTCGTAAACCTATGAATCTCGCTCAACTTTATGTTGACGTTTTAAGCATCATTTTCAGGTGAGCTTAATGGTGCTAAGATAGAGCGAAGTGGCTAGAAGAGACCGTAGGATGCTTGGAGTTTCTTTATGCTTTCAGTTTGAATAAATGCGTTTGCATGAATTGTATGGATTATGTTTTGCATGTCATTTATTGACGAGACCTCTTTCTCATTAATAAAGACACCATTAGGTTTTGGGTATTGTTATGACACTTTGTGTCTTTGCTTTACTTTAGTTTTCATTTTAGTATTCTCTATATAGACACCATGTGTTGTGATGATATACATTCTTGTTTACGCCTCACGTTTCTGCCTTGGCGGGGTGTGATAGCATTGGCCAGCCGCCCAACATCCTCGTACTCCAGCAATCATTAGCCGTCAGCAATCTTCCTCGTACATGTATTAAATGTTAGTGCGGCGGCGCCGCCACGTGGTAGCACACGAATGGTTAGCCGCCAGCTGACATGGCAACCCACGTATCATCCACGTGACAGGTCAATGGCCGGTCAATGGTGGTGGTCAACGGTGGTCAACAATGGCGGTCAACGGTGGTCAATAGAGGTCAATGGTGGTCAACATTGGTCAACGACAGGCAACCTTCACCGGGCTGCCGGTCAACCGCCGCCGGACCGCCGGTTAACCACCGTCGGACCACCAGTAAACCACCGATCAACGGTGGTCAACCGCCGATCAACGGTGGTAGTCAACCGGGTCTGGACAGGATAGGTCCTGGTCTTGTCAGGTCGGGTCGCCAGGTGGAGCACTCAGAGAGTGCCACGTGGCATGAGATAAAATACCTCAATTTTCATCATATAGGACTCGAACCATACACCTCTCGAATGAGAACACAAGGCAAGGCCTTGTTACCAACTGAGCTATGCATAGATTCAGTTATGTTATGCACATATAATGTATTTAACCCTTATTTTGGGCTGGCCAGATTCTATTATATAAAAGGTCTAATTAAGGCTTCATAGGTTCAAAATTATAAAAAGCACAAGGGGCGAGTAAGGTACCGATAGATTTGTAATTTTGTGCTCTTTTCAATGCAGTGATCGAGGAATTTTCACGACTTTGTTTGGATCTCGATAAACGTGAAAACGTCATCGAATGATACCTGAAAATCACCGTTTTTGCTTCGTTTTTAATCCTTTGTACCTATTTGCAAGATAATTACTCATATTTTAGTGTTTTAGTCCGTTTTAATATGTTTTCTGGGGTACAAATGATGCGTGTTTAAGCACATATCAAGTATCTTCATCAATGATTTAATTATGGCATAACTCTTACGGGACAGTTACGCCGTAACTCTTCGTTAGCATATTTCTTCATGTTATATTTATTAATTACGGCGTAGCTCCTGTGGGTCAGTTACGTCGCAACTCCTTCCATAATGCGGATTTTGTTGAATATTTTTGTTTTTCCGCATCTTTTCCGTTCTAATACGTTTAATTACCTGAATTCGAAATATAAATGAATTAAGTACCGAATTCATATAAAAATGATATAAAGCAAGGCAATAAAATGGGGAATTTGATATATAAAATTATTAATTATTTGATGTTATCAAATATCCTTCCACTTGGCTTCTAGTTGCCCTTAGTAGACCTTTTAAATAATTCTCAAAAAGATATCTCCCAGGTTATTAAGGAAGTTATGAATTTATAAATCACTTATGTTGGAAAATTCTAAATCGAGCACCTCACGAAAGGAAAAATAAATCACACTCATACTCTTACTAATTTGTGTGTTTCATTTTTTGTAACCACTCAATTGCTCAGTTATGGTGAGTATTCTATCATAAGCTTAGAAATGATACTAATCTCCACCACTAGAGTCTAGATGCAACTGTTTAGAAAGGCAAATGGGTTGACACAACACAAAGGCTTACGGGGTGAATCATCCTGCAATCTTTACCAAAAGCATTACACCAACAAGGGCGAAAAAACCACACATACACATCCGTAACGACGGATGAGATATGTATGATTGCTCACTCTCTAATTCGAGCAAAACCAAAGGTTAGGATGGAGAATGATATAGGGTATGGATCTTCTAATCTTTCACCAAAAGTGTTACACCAACAAGGGCGACAAAACCACACATACACATCCGTAACGATGATGAGATACATGTGATTGCTCACTCCCTCATTTGAGTAAGACTAAAGTTTAGGGATTGGGCATGGGTGCACATTTAATTGGTGTTAAATAAAATAAACACAAAACAAATAGTTTCCTAAGTCCACAATCTCCCCGTCACTAGTCGAATTGAAATCCCATAATGCAAAAACGAGGGTCAAGAGTCAAGGAGTCTTCATAATACACTAGTTAATGCGTATAAAATGTAGTGTAATGCCTCATAATCTCCATAAACTAGGCAAGAAAGATGCATTAACTCGGCCTTCATCATCAACAAAAAATTATGTGCTAAATTTTTTTTAGGTAAAATCAACACATAATATAACAAAATATCTCATTTCTATCTCCCTTCCCCCACTTGAGATGTACAATGCCCACATTGTACAAATATAGACTTGAAATAGAAAGGATAAATAGAAATGACACAGGTTTATAAGAATTACCCGTTTACATTGATCAAAACGGGAATGACAAATCATAGCCAGCTGGACAAGGCTGGCATACTACCACCATACGACATAATGAAGCTGATTTATAATTATTGATCAGCTATAAACAAACTAATAAACTCTTACTTGCATACTCCTTATTCTCTTTATTCTTTTTTTTATGCAAGACAAGGATTCAATGAATCATAACACATACACACACACACACACACATATATATATATATATATATATATATATATACACACACACACATAAGCATCCCCCCACTTGAGATCAACTATCTTCTAAACCTGACTTCATCACACACCCTCTATCTTAACTCATAACTTTTACTAGTGAAACCAAAATAAACTAGTAACTCCTTGATCATGGATAAAAGAAACTACAGGGTAGGCTAGGCGATTGGTGCAATGAGACACATATATTTCAATTTAACAAAATGAAAGGAAAGTCTCAACAGGTGGTACTAGGGGTATCTTTCACTAAAAATGAGTGCAACAAAGGGTTTAATAGGAGGATTGACTAATCAGTGTGAAAAGTCAATATACAAAAAACATATATAGGCTATTTAGGTTTAATCCTAAAATTTGCCTTTTATCACAGCTACATCGATTACACTAGGTACGATGCTCATTTTGGTGGTCTCGAAAAGATATACCAAGCCAAGTTCTAAAGTCTTCTACAACCACCGGCACACTTATTTTTATTGGATTATGTATAAGGGGAAAACAGAAAGGCTTATTTTCACATAATAGAATTATAAGGTAGGTGTGCTCAGTAAAGTCTTAAATAGTTGGTAATGAAATACATGTCAAATTTTTTGATAATGAAACATTTTTAGGAAAAATTAGAAAAATAAAGGCAAGAATAGTCAAATAGGTGTTTATTTCTAATCCCTTCCCCCTATAAAATTAAAATAGGAAGGGTTAAAAATGAAGCAGATTACTCCCTTGGATTTGCTCGAAATAATAAAGAGACAACATGCTCTAAGCCATGCTCCAAGTCTGCTTCCTCGAGCAACATACACTATCACAAATGTCTCCATCATCCGCCTATATAACATCCGACTAGTCCTGTTTAGAATGTTTCCATGTAGTTTGATTAGTATCCTAGCAACACTCCATGTGCATTACCCGTATAGCTACAAGAAAGACTAATACCAAAAGCATAAACCTGGATGAAAGCACTATATCAAAAAATAAACAAAATTGTACAGGAAACAAAATAAAACCTAACTCACTTTTGTAGGAATCACAGTTGCATTTAACGTATGCAACAAGCCTTTTAAACCACTTGGTGGCCCAAGTGGACGAGTGAAGTCTCGTGAGGGTTTCCAGAGAACATACCCACAAAGTTCATTTATCAAATATACCCGGTTTTTAAAATTTCAAACATTTAAGGATTTGCAGGAAGGAGTTATGCGTAACCATCAGAGTTAGTTACACCGTAATTATGTGGTTTGTAAATTAACTATTAGAGTTACGGCGTAACTTGCTACATTACAGCAACCAAATTACAACATAAAATGAGTCGATGAGACCTCTAATTACATCACCCTGCAAAATCAAGTAAGAAATATACAAAAACCAACTAAATGCAGAAAGGAACTAAACTAATCTAAAAAGATAGGTCGGGTTGTCTCCTGATGAGCACTTTTCTTTTTAAATCAGTCTTTAAGTTAGACTCAAGCCTCCATTGCAGGCTACTTGGACATCTCTAAGCATGTCCAATCCTCTTGCAATCTTGGTTCTTACACCAAGATCTCCTTAACCTATTCACAATTGCTTAACCTGCACACTAAAAAACCCATGCATTAAATGTGTAATAACAATACCCTAAACCCTAAACCCTAAACCCTAAACCCTAAGATCTCCTCACCCTTTTCACAATTGCTCAACTAGCACACTAACAAACCCGTGCATTAAATGTGTAATAACAATTAAACTGAGCAAAAGAAGAGGAGCACACATTAACGGCAAATACTTGAGTCAGGAATAATACAACATGAATAAAAACATCAAGGTTGGAAAGATCAATATTTAGATACAGGCAGTATTAGAAAATATTTTAAAAGTTCAAGCAATGCCCAAACTATTTTTGGTGTCCCAAACCTGGTTACCAAATATGTCGTAACAAGCACTACCAAGTCACGTTATCCCAAGTCTGAGATGCATTTTTTTACATTTCACACAAATAAGCACACATAAATAAGATGAGGACTGAAGGTCAAGCACTCACAAGCATAAAAACAAACATAAATTTCAAGCAAACAATCAAAAACTACAAAAACCGTTCCCCGGCAGCGGCGCCAAAAACTTGATGCGTGATTTCCTTTTAACAGAAACTACATCAGGTGTTACATTTATAAAACCCTAACTACCTTGGCTATTCCTACAAACTAAAGAGAAGTGTACCTTATCTTGTATAGTGTAGTGATTGGTAAGTACGGGTGTCGACCCAAATAACGGTTTGTGTCTCTAATCGTTTAATCAAAATTATTTTCTACCTAAGAAAGCAGTAAAGAAAGCATTTGAGTTTTTGAGATTATTTTAGGATTATTGGGTGGTAAGCCTTACTGTCAAAAAGGGAATTGATATAGTGGCAGACTACTAGGAAGGATGAACGCATTTAATTATGATCTCATGTGCAATGTCTGATTGCAACCTTAGAAGGGGTCTACAATCATTAGGTCTAATTTTGTATTTTGAAACCTAACCTATGTATACTCAGTGAAATGGACTCGCAAGGTGAATTAACCTATTCTCAGTCTACAGTCATTGAGATTTCCTTTTAACTTATGAGATACGCTTTACTCTAATAGGTTGTAACATTTGCCCTTTTTGTGTTCTGAATATTTTATTTATAGTCCTTTGACTATTTGAATTTTATCAGTTTATTCAGATTTTGTATCGTGTTGACGGTGGTGATTTTGTTAAGAATAATGGTGATTTATGGTTTATTGTGATTAATAATCCCTTTTGGAAGGTATTATTATGTTATTTGTATTCTGGGTGGTTTGCCCCGTGAATTTTGAAAAATGCCAAAAAAACGAGTCTGACACGTCCGTTAATGTCCAAATGAGTTTTGAAGAGTTTAAAGTGTAAATATGTCGTGTAAATACTTTAGGTTAATGGAAAAGTATTTTTAAGATGAATAAAAATGCTAATTAACTTTGGGGTAAATTTTACGGTTGAGTTTTACGAGTATTTAAGTGATTCTGACACGAAAAGAAAGACCCGAGACCCCATAGGATGCCATAGCCGGTCATGTAAGCTTAAGGGGACAAGGTGGCTTAATTTTAGCTAATGTGTCCCAAAGATGTACACTTATATTCTTCCACTAGACTTTTGAATAACACATAGTTCATTTTTCACAAAAATATCTCCTCTTTCTCTCCCTCTTGGCGTCCGAACTAAGCCACACCCACTCTTATAATTTTTGAAATTTTGATAAAAAAACATGAAGATTGGTATATAATTATGTGATACATAGTGCTCCCCCGGTTTATTCATTTAAACAACGTTTGGGTTGTCCGGTTAGTGTCGAAATCTATATTTTTAAAGATTTTCTTATAAGTTTTCAAATTTAAATTTCGTTTGTCTTTTTAGGTTTATTTTGATGCATAGATGTTAGTTGTACAAGTTAATTGTTGTAAAAAATCGATTTTTGGAAACGAAACGAATAAAAAGGGGGTGTTTGGTTCGTCTGATATAAAAAGAAACAATGGGGTTTTTGTAGTTTTTATGTTGTGGTCGTGATGGTTGAATAACATACGTTACTAGATAGCTTATTTTTGATAGTAGCTTGTATAGCTTATTCGGGCTTATTTTAAAGCTATTTCTTGGCTTATTTTGGGCTTAAATGCCACGTCACATTTCCAAAATCACTAGGAAAGTGATTTTGACTATTTTTGTGTTATGGCTTATGTTATGGACTATTTTTGATGCTTATGGTAGTAACAAAATGTGATATGTAGCTTATTAGCTTATTTTCAAGCTTAATATACGTATTTTGGAGCTTATGGACTCACGGCCCAATAAGTCTATTTAAGTCGTGGCTTAATGGGAGGGCTTATTATTGTTCGGATTATTTTCTACTTATTATTATAAGCTTATGTATGTAAATGGACCTTGGTTTTGGACTTGGATCGTATTTTGGACTTATAAATATTTTAATGGACCCTTATTGGGCCTTAAAGCCCAATAAGCGATATTTAGTTGCTATGAGAGTTTTGACGGACTTTTGAAAGTGAAAATGTATTTACGAAGAGGACATTGAACGTCTTCGTTAAAAAACGTTTTAGTAAAACGTTAAAGAATGAGATTTTTGAATTTTGTCGAAAAGCGTCAAATTATGCAAAGTGTTAGAAAATAAGGTTGAAACTTTTGGAAAGAACGATGAATGAGCGTACGGGTCATGTCGAAATTTCGTAAAAAGTTTATACATATAAATTTTCCTAAAAACATGATTTTTTATTTTAAATAATAAAATATTATTAATTATTTTATTTATTTAATAAATTCACTAAAAGACGAAAAATATAATTTTTCTCGAAACTTCTCGAATATGTTTACTATGAGTAAACGTTTCATTTTCAACTCTAATATGATTATTTTCACAATGACCAAGGTTACCGAATGGACTTACCGAAATATATTTATAATTATTAATTATAAATATTTACGTATATTACTTATCTATTTCTCTAAAATAGTATAAGTATGTATTCATGAGTAATGGGATTGATATGATTGTTGGGTATGTCGTCAACCATCACACCACTAAATTGTTATGGGTAATTGTACAACGCGTCTAGACTCTATGCATCAAACGTGAATATTGTTTTGGGAATGAATTATTAAATTAGAACATTAACTGGATTAGGTCGTGTGCGGGCATCGTTGCATTTGCTTGTGTGATTGAGATTTGGTTGCTAAAGACTTGCTTGAGGTGAGTTCTCGTAGCCCCATTTTTACTGTCTTTTCCGTTGGGGGAAAATGATACTCAAATGTGTTTTGAACTGTTTTGAATTGAACTGTGCGAAATGTAGTTTTGTTTCTGGGATAAATTATGTGCTTATGACTGCTATGTGAATATTATATGTTGCATGTTTGTTTGGATCGGATGGGTACGCCTACCCGGTATTTGTGTGATTATTGGATCAGATGGGTACGCCTACCTTAGTTTGTATGTGGTCCTGCCCTAATATAGTGCTCTAGCTGGTAGGCCCTTTATGCGCGTAAGTGACATATGGTTATTGATTAGCGGTGATGTTATGTTTGTTTGCATATATTCACTGTCATATAGCACTATTGTCCACTGTTTGAAATATTGGTACAGCTTTTGGGTTTAAGGTCAAACCTACGAGCTCACTAACATTATTGTTGACGTTTTCGAGTATCATTTTTAGGTGAAGTGAAAGAGGAATAGTTTGGTGATGTGTGATAGCAGGCTTAGAAGTATCCCGTGTGGATTTTCATGTGAAGTCTTACTTGTTTATTATATTCGGCTTTAGTATTTGGAAATTTTGGTTTAAGTTTGGATTTCGACCCCTGTGAGGGCTGTTGGATAATTCTAAGAGATTGTGGATTTTGATAGTGATTTGGGACATCACTCAAGGTTGTTCGACCCCTGCAAGGGTTAAGCGGGTCACTTAAACCTCGTGCACACTCAACCTCATATCAAAACTTAGACAGGAGCTTAAGGTTCTAAAAGCATACTACATGAATTATAAAGAGAGAAATAAAGATAAAAAGATCATAATATAATAATCAAGAAGATAACTAATAAATTAAATGCTGAATAACAAACAATAAAACATGGTAAATAATCATAACATCAACAGATTGAATTGCAATATCTAAATAAATTAAAATAATAATTAAATCAAATTGACGATAATAAGTTGAAGTATGAATACATATCATGCTAATTGAGTGCTCTCGATCCCCTAGTTGAACGCCATGGCAAACTCCGAAGGGTTTGCCTTATACCGAACGTCAAAACCTTTTCCTGTTTTCTTTTGGTCGGCTCCACACCCTACTAGAACGAATTAATGAGATATATTCATTCGAATGAATGATATATATAGTTATTAATAAGTCTTGGTCTTGTACGAGTTTGCCCCTCCTTTTCCATTATGTTTATAATTAATTCATAAAACTTCATAACTTTTGCGCAACTTTAGTCCCTATGATGAGTCATCGTGACAGTGTAACCCATGCGGACCGGTTACGCCATAATTCTTTTAACGCAGCATTCCATCTTTTAGTATAAAAATTGGTTACGGTGTAATTCCTGCGGGACGGTTACGCCGTAACCCTTAGTCAGCATAAGTATCTTCATCAATGGATTTAATCACGGCGTAACTCCTACGGGATAGTTACGTCATAACTCTTCAATAGCATATTTCTTCATGTTATAATAATTAATTATGGCGTAGCTCCTGCGGGCCAGTTACGCTGCAACTCGTTCCATAATGCGGATTTTGTTGAATATTGTTGTTTCTCTGCATCTTTTCCGTTCCAATGCCTTTAATTACCTAAATTTGAAATATAAACGAACTAAGTACCGAATTCATATAAACATAATACAAAGCAAGGCAATAAACTCGGGAATTTGATATATAAAAATATTAATTATTTGATTATCAAATCTCTTTGTCCTGCGGAGAGGCCTCACAACGTCGCTTACACTTTTTCTGGTACAAAGCTAAATACCGGGTTCTATCAACGATAGAACCAACCCTACGTCATTTACACTTTATCTGGTACAAAGCTAAATACCGGGTTCTAACAAAGGTATAACCAACGCAATGCTATCTAAACTTTACAAGGATGAAGTTTATGTTTACAATGAATGAATGATGTGGAAGAATCAATACAATGATCTTGATGTAATGATGGAGACTAGCAACAAATCAATTTGTAGCTTGATCGTCTCGTATGCTAACTTGGTAAAATCTTCTTCTAAAAGAGGATCACAAAAAATGAAATTTAAAAGTGAGTTTGATCTAAGATCAAAGGTTAGATAATGATATGATAAAGTTAAGAGAATTTATGTGAAAAGGGGTGAGTGTTACATGAGAAATGGTTTGCTATTTATAGGAAATTTGAACACTGTTCACCCGGATCTGGCGGATCCCTTCCAGTGTTAGGCAAGGGATTCGGCGAACTGGTAATTGGTATGCAAATCCGGATTTTGGATATCAAATCTCCAAAAATCTTGTGTAATCTTTCAAGATCTTGCTTAGATATGGAATGATTATAGTGATGTCATGCATGATGTAAAATGAATTTTTATTTTAAGTAAATTCTAAAATAGATGTGCAAGTAACTTTGTGTTACTTGTATAATGTATAGTTTTGAAAAAAAATTGTGTAGTTACTTAGGTGTAAGTAACAAACAAAAATAGTTTATGACACAATTTTAAGTTTAATGGACTTATGTACAAAACCTTGAGCTTAGTTAAAATGTATGAAGTTTGATGTATGATAGATGTAATGAGTTAGAAAATTATTGGTTTAAAACTTATGTATTTTATTTTCTACTTATTATGATTTTATGTTTTGTTATCGATAAAACATAGAAAGATCGTAAAATATAAATAAACATTTTTACGATTTATTTGTATTAACAAAGGTGTCGTCGGAAAACGTTCTTGTGGACTCATTAGTAGTGGCTATTCCATTTCAAAATGGTTCGGGACGTACAATGGAAACAATTGATATTGAATATGAGTGTCAACCCCCTCGATGTGATACATGTAAAGTTTTCGATCATAAGGATGAGCAATGTCCTAAGAAGGTTAAGGTTGTTGCTCCGACTAAGGTATTAGATGATGGATTTGTGGAGGTTACTCGTAAGCTTGGGAATGAGAAACAAACTGCTAAGACTCGACACATTGATGACGTCCGGTTAACTAAGCCTAAACCAAACTACTAATATCGTCCTAACTCATATAATGTACATTTGCAACATCTATATCAAGACATGCTTAAACGTTAAATGTTAGCTCCTAAAACCTTGATATATGTTTTTTTTTTTTAATGTATACATATAA
The DNA here is from genome assembly GCA_026074375.1 of Tanacetum coccineum. NCBI lineage: Eukaryota > Viridiplantae > Streptophyta > Magnoliopsida > Asterales > Asteraceae > Tanacetum > Tanacetum coccineum. Next base: position 21,046 of record BQNB010091645.1, read on the forward strand.
AAATCAATGTACAAGTATTCAAAGCATGTGTATAAGTATCAATACATCTCATTTGAAATATAAACTCCCTCCAAGTCAATGTACCAGTCCTTAAAATCACAATGTACAAGTCAATTAAGCATGCCATCTAAAATACGTTTACCACTGTTTTGTATTCTAGTTTCTTTACCACCACTTTTGACAAGCAACCCCACACTCAATAGTGTGACAAGTAAATCCTAAATACTCTACTCATAAGCACTCATTAGCATATTTTAAAAAACCTTAAAACCTAAAACGGAAAACCCTAAACCTAAACCCGAGCTATATTTCTAACCCGTACCATTTCTTCATTTTTACCCAATGTTAAACCATAAACCACTAATCAATAAGTTATACTAATATAGACAACCTTACATTTCATAATCATCCTTATTACCCCATTGTCCATGAAATTTTAAACCAAAACCCATAACTCGAACGAGTTGAACTCTATGACTCCTTTTTCTTACCCTATCCTTTTTTTACCTATTTTGAAAACCAAGCAACCATCCTACCACCTCTATGACCTCATAACCAGGTCACAAGCACCTTAGCAAACACCTCCTTTGAGTAACCTGGCCACCAAGTTGGCCACATCACCTCTCTTTTCCTCCATTCAAGCCGCGGCAACAAACACCCCTTAAAAACCTTCCAACACCTCCATGCTAGTTTCTAGCTTTGCTAACTTATGCCATAGCCTCTCCATATCATCTCCTAGCTGCTACACATGTCCAAGCCTTGGTCACCAAGTTCCCTTGGCTACCAAGGTGAATTCGCACCTATATAAAGGGGTGAAACCCTTCCATTTCAAATCATACCTTCAATCTTTCTTTCTAACCATCAATGGAGTCCAAGGTCTAATCAAGCACATCAAGAGAAGTCCTAAGAAGTCCCAAGAGAAAAAGTCAAGCAAAAAATCAAGAAAAGAAGCCCCGGAGTTGTTATTATAGGCGTACGAAGCTAAAAGTCCCCATTTCGACCCATTTCCAAGCTATAAGCTCAAAACTAGGTTCCATAAGCTCATATTCTGTTTCCATACTCTTATAATGTTCATATAATCATGCTTAAACCATTGTTAAAAGCTTTGAATTATAAAACATATGTGTTTCCCCTTTTTGATCCAAATAGAGCTCATGAAACCCTAATTTCATGTTTTTGCTTAATCTATAAGTTAAACTTGTAAAATGTTGTTATAATATATTCTAATAAGCTTATATAACAATATTATAAGTATTTCATTATGTCTTAAAAGCTTGAAGCTTAAAACCCGCATGCTTTCATTTTAAAACCCTAATTTTCCCCGTTTTGATTTCTAGCTTAACAAATCGTTATTTTGAACTTTCGTTATGTTAAACCTTCATATTTTAGCGTACATTAATAAGCTATAACCTAAAAATTACTTTTCATATTGAAAAATATCATTATTATTGATTTTGGGCTAAAAACGATACGTTTTTCATGCATAAGGGTATATATCGTAACTTTCTAAAATTTATAACTAAAGGGACTGAAAATGTCATTTTATCAAAGTTATAACTATAAGGACCTATTTTGCCAAGTTTCAAAGTTAAAGGTTTAATATGTAAATACTTTTTGTATAAAGGACTAAACTCGTAAATGTTTATAATCCAAGGGTATATTTTGCCAAAGTTGTAAACTATTAAAATATTATATTTTTATATTAATTATAAAAATAAATGTTTAAAAATTATAAAACATTATAATCTTATCGTATCACAATACTAGGGAATTTCATGTGAGGGGTTCCATTTGGGTATCTGTTTTGACTAGTTTGCTGGGTTTACGATTTAAAGTGCCCTGGCTCCCCAAACAATACTGCGTGACCTCTGGATTATGATAGCCCAAACGGTGATACAATACTCCATAAATTGATGAATCAAAGATATACGTTATACTTTATAAAGTTTTGAAACATAAACAATCAAACTAAGACTTGACATATTACCCAGGTTGCGTGTGACGAAGCCGTTACTTTCATTCCATATACCTTTGCTATCAATAAAATTTCCCTATACTGTTAAGGTGAGTTCATAGCCTCGCATTTCAATCTTTCAAATGTTTTATAAACCCGCGAGGGGGATACATGCTATAAACCATGAATGCAAATATTTTATGTATGCTATCCTGATTTATTATTGGCTAAGTAACTACTTTTGCCTTTAAGTCCCCAATATCATGAACCGTTAATTACTCTACGAAGTGAGCGCGAATGTTGTGAATAGATCTATTTGGGCTGGACTCCCCGATTGGTGTACCCAGTGATATCGGTAACCAATTGCACATCATTAGAATATAACTACGGGTGTTTTGGCAAAGGCACCCGTTGGGGCTATAACGTGTGATTATTATATATCCCGAGGTTCGAATTCATGAGCTAATGGCAATAATATTGTTTTACAAATAACGGGTGTATAGCAACGTAACCCAATATCGAATTTGCATTCAAACTATTTAACTTAAACCTATGAATTTTACTCAACCTTTGTGTTGACTTTTTAGCATGTTTATCTCAGGTAATTAAGCAACTTATGGCACGGAGTGGCGTGGACTCGAAGATGGCAAAACTGTTATCATTCAAACTTTATGTTTTAGATTTTGGGACCTTTTGTTTGTAAAAACTCTGAAGAATAAATGAATGATAACTAAATTTTCAAAAAACGTCTCTTTTGATTAGTTTTCTATGATTATGACTATTGTACCTTGAAGTAATACCCCAGATTAGCTTTCGTTGCTATCTGTAAAAATGGGGGTGTTACAGATTGGTACTAGAGCCATGTTATAGAGAACAAGGTTGAAATCTTAACTATAACTACTTTTCTTTTTTCCATCCAAGAAAGTCCTACATGTCGCTATATCTTCTGGAATGGTATGTAAAGATACATAACTATTATATTATTAAATAAATAACTTATACCACTGGATTGTTAAACAGAACGATGCCTTCTCCCAACCATCCTACTTCCAATATGGAGGATGCCTTTTCCTTAAACTTCCCAAACTATCTTCCGGCTTCTCCGGATTATATCCCAGCTTCACAGGGAAAAACTTACTCTAGCTCTTCCAACTTATTTGGAATAGTCCCACTAGCTTCACCAACTCTTTCATTATTTCATGATGATCCCTACATGAAAGTTTTGCAAGCCTTTTATACTAAAAAATCACCTATCCCGCCTCCAACTATCATACCTCCATCTTCAATACCTAATCCTCAAGAATTCTTTCTTCCGGAAGAATTTCTGTCACCTAAGAAACGAGGCCGATCATCTTCTCTTACCTCTTCCCTACCTCAAGTCTTTGAGATAGGAGAAAGCTATCGAAAGACAAGCGTAGAGCGTCATGAGGAACAAATCGAAGAAATTCTAAATCATTTAGGAGAACTCTCTCTCGATCATATTGAGCATATAGAAGATAAAGTCGAAGGTCTCGGAAAAGGGCGAGTAATCATCCAACAAGACTTTAACATTATGGAAGCTGAACTCCAACAAGCACGTGCCCAAATTACCAAACTCTAGGGGAAACAAATGGGAAGCAACCATAAGATTTCTTTAGCCCGCTTCAGGATTACTGAACTAGGAGACATTATCAACGACATGCAGATTCGTCACCAAGTAGATGTGGAAAATCTTCAAGACTCCATCAACGAACTCAAGAACCGTATGGAATAACCACCCAACTACTAGCTTAGATACTAGTATTAGCTTTTAACCTAGCCACGGGATGTGTGGTATAAATAAAAACACTTGTCAAATCTTGACTATGTATAGTACTAAGGCAAGTTGTTCTTAATACAAAGGCAATCCCGTTATATACCTTGTTGTTTCATAATTCATCTTATCTCATCATCGTTATTCATCCTACATCATATGTATCATTTTCATCTTCATCACCATCATAACAATGCTTATTTTTGAACTTTAAGCATTTTAAAGAAAAATAAGCATTACACTTCAAGCATTTTTAAACATTGCATTTCAACGACTTGTGATATCATTCTTATTACGTGTTATCTTTTGTTGATAGAATGCTTCCCAAAAAGACATCAACATCTGAAACACCAGCCATGACTCAAGCTGCCGTCAGAAAACTAGTAGCTAACAGTGTCACTGCAGCTCTAGAAGCACAAGCTACAACAATGGCAAATACTAGTAATCCCTACAGGAACACCGGTCCTACTGGAACTCCTGTAGTGAAAACGGGAAACTATAAAGAGTTCATAAGCTGTCAACCTTTTTACTTCAATGGTACGAAAGGAGCAGTTGGCCTTATCCGCTGGTTTGAACAAACCGAATCAGTATTTTCTCATAGCAGATGTGCTGAAGAAAACAAAGTAACATTTGCTACTAGTACCCTAACTGATGATGCCTTGTCCTGGTGGAATGCATATGCCCAACCTATAGGAGTAAAGCAAGCTAATCAAATCACCTGGACCGAGTTAAAAAGGCATTTGACAAACAAGTATTGTCCCCGAACTAAAGTCAAAAAAATGGAAGAAGAACTTTGCAACCTGATTGTAAAGGGAAATGATCTTAAACCTTAAGTTAGAAGATTCCAAGAATTAACAATCCTATGTCCAAACATGGTGCCAAACACTGAGAAACTCTTGGAACCTTTCATCAGGGGACTACCTCGAAGCATAGAAGGAAATGTTACTGCCTCTAAACCTCAAACTTTAGAGGAAGCCATTAACATAGCCCAAAGGCTAATGGATCAAGTAACCAAGTATACTCCAATGCAAGTATCAAGTGACCACAAATGAAAGTTTGATGACACAAGAACATACAACAACAACTCTCGCAACAACAACTACTACCATAACACCAACACCAACAATCGCTACAATAATCACCACTTACAACAAAACTTAAGGCAAGAAGCGGTTAGAGTTTATGCTGTTACTCTATCTAAAAATAATAGGTATGCCGGAGACCTCCCATTATGTAAGAGATGCAATATCCATCACACCGGACCTTGTACTGGTAAGTGTAATACTTGCAACAATGTGGGCCATTTGACCAAGAACTGCCGAAACAAGAAGCCAGCCACTGGAAGTAATCAACTACCAGTGACAGTTATTTGTCATACCTGTGGAGAAAAAGGGCATTACATGCTAAGAGATAGGAATGCTCATCAAGACCCGAACGTAGTTACGGGTATGTTTCTTCTAAATCCGCATTTAGCCAAAGTATTGTTTGACTCTGGAGCTGATAGAAGCTTCATATCCATATCTCTTGCCTCTATGTTAAATATTCCATCTATTACAATAGATACCTTTTATGATATCGAAATGGCTGACAGAAACTTAGTAAGCACAAACACCGTTATCAAAGGCTGCACTCTAACTTTGTTAAATCAACCTTTCAAAATCGATCTCATGCCAATTAAACTCGGTAGTTTCGAAATTGTCATCGGTATGGACTGGTTGTCCATGTATCATGCCAAAATTCTCTGTGACGAGAAAGTCGTTCACATTCCTATCAACGGTGAAACTCTAATCATTCGAGGTGATCAAAGTAAAACTCGACTAAATCTCATATCCTGTATAAAAACCAAAAGGTATATATCCCGAGGTTGTCAAGTTTTCATGATCCAAGTAATAGAAAAGAAATCAGACAAGAAAAGACTAGAAGATATCCCCGTAGTCAAAGAATTTTTAGATGTTTTTCCTAAAGATCTACCTGGCCTTCCTCCTGTTCGCCAAGTTGAGTTCCAAATTGACTTAATTCCCAGAGCAAC
>BQNB010091646.1:0-26818 GCA_026074375.1 Tanacetum coccineum
TCAAGGGTAACTTGGTAATCTTCTTAATTTCTCTTCTTAAGTATTATATTTTATATATATTTTTACGTGTGTTAAAATTGCGAATCAATATTCAAGAATTAAACCCAAAAAAACCCTAATATAGTTTTAACCCTAAAACCTAAAACTAGGCCCTAGTTCAGAATCGGATCAGTCTATAAAACATAGGATATGTGCAAATCAATAGGTTATGGGTATTAAGTGAAAACACTAGGTTGTAGCCCTATGTCTTGCATTTTGCTGGTAGAATCAACCCGATTCGACGTCGGATGAATTAGTTATAGGCGAAATGGCAAAGGTGCCTAGATACGGCACACCTGTAGTAAATGACTTTTATCTCTAAATTTTTGTATAGTAACCCCCAAATATGTAAAACTAAACGTTGTAAAGTACTCAAATATCTAACAATGCTCACTGGTTTGAGCTTTAACGGAGTTACGATTTGCAAATGACAACCATTTTACCAAGACTGATGTTGGCTGTCCAAAAACAGCCATGTATAAATCAAACCAAACACCCCTAAAACATCTAGAACCACCTCCACCTTGCACCATAGCCTTCCTTACTCATCTCATAGCCTTTCCACATCACCTTATAGCTCCCACACATGTCCTCACCTGGTCTCTTAGCATCCTTAGTCACCAAGTTCCAAAATTACTATAAATAGGGGTATTATGCCTCCATTTCAAATCATCCCCCACTTCCTCCTCTATAACCCATCATAGCAGCAATCCTTTGCTCTAAGAAGATCCTAAGAGATCCTAAGAAGTCTCAAGAACAGAAGTGAAGCAAAAGAAACCAAGAAAAGAAGCCCGGGAGTCGTTATTCTAGGCGTACGAAGCTAAAAGTCCCGATTTCGACCCGTTTCCAAGCTATAAGCTCAAACCCAGGTTCTATCAACTTCATACCTGCTACTACACCCTTATAATGTTCATATAATCCTAAATATATTCTTGTTAAAGTTTCATAACTCAATTCATGCTCATTTTCATTCTTTGATCATAAATTGTACCCGAAACCCTAATTTTATGTTTTTCTTAAAACTAAATGTTATAATGGTTAAATGTTGTTATAATCTATCCTAGCATGCTTAACTAATGTTAAAATAACCACTTTATTGATTATTGAAGGAATTTGAACTTAAAACCCGCGCGTTTACGTTTTGAAACCCTAATTTGACCCGTTTTGCTTCCTAGCTTAACGAATCGTTATTTTAAACTTGCGTTGCGTTAAATCTTCATATTTTAGTTTATTATAACTTATAAATGTCTATTGAAATGTTAAAATAAAGTCGTTTCATGGCAATTTAGACCATGTTTTTGTAATATATATTTATCAATGAAGGGCGTTATATCGTAACTTTTGGAAACTTATTGAACTGAAAAAGGACATAAATGTCATTTTATCAAAGTTATAACTACAGGGGTCTATTATGTCATTTTTTAAAGAGCAAGTCTACTTTTCGTATATTCTTTTTAAACTTGTATGGACCAACTCATAAAAGTGCAACTCCGAGAGTATATTTTGCTACTTTCATTCTCAAGGAGGTCTAAAATGTAACATTTGAAAAAGTATAACAAATTTATTCAAAAACATTACAAAGACATAACTTTATATGACGTTTGACTGTTGCTTAATAACATTTCCAGATATTGATTAAAACGCTTAAAACCGCTTATGTTATAACCATAATATCATTCATCATCAATGTGCCTTTAGAAATCATGCCCCGGATCTCTATTGTACCACAATACTAGGGAGCTTAATATTAAGGAGTTTCATATTGGTATTAGTTTCTGACTGTGTTGTTGGGTTTACGATTTAAAGTGCCCTAGCTCCTCAAACGTTTACTGAATGACTTCTGAATTATGATGCCGATACAGGTGATACATAATTCCTAACTCTTCATCAAATTCATATCTATTAGAACAATGTGCTTAAGTGACATTATTCTAAGACTTGACATATTTACTCAGGTTGCGTGACGTGGCTGTTTACTATCATTTTGTTATATCAACCTTCCCCAGTTAAGATTGTGATAGGTCGTCAAGCTTTGATTCTGAATATTTTTATTGCATCCCACCCCCCTACCATATCAGGGGAAGTTCATTTATTTAACCTCGCCTTTACTTATTTACATGTTTTATAACCGCGAGGGGGTACATGATTGCTTCAACTCTTTTACATACTCGTTTATCTTATAACAATGTGATTACTTTTCAAAGACTTAGTGAAGTTCATAACCTCGCCTTTCAATATTTTACATGTTTTATAAACCCGCGAGGGGGATACATGCTTGTTACAAACTCTTTTACATACTCGTTTATCTTAAAAACAATGTGATTACTTTTCAAAGACTTATACATGCTTAAATCATGAATACAAGTGTTTTTCCAAGTTATATGCTATCCGGAATATACCATTACGACTAATGTCTAATGTTACTATATGCCAAAAGTCCTCATTATCATCGGACCATTATCACTTCGGGTGAACGCGAATTTTGTGGATAGATCTATCGGGGTATTGACGTATCCTGTTTGTCGTTAACCGGATGGCGTCACAAACCCAAACACACTATATTTGAATTTCATAGGTATAAGGCAATTAACTAAACCGAGGGGCGATTATCTTTCTCTATTATATTTTTACCACTCATTTTGGTACTAATATATACACTAAGTCAGTTGTGTGTGCATGAGCTGCATCCTAGACCAAGACCAACATCAGACCTAACAGACCAAAAACAAGACGTTAACGCCCATAATATACTAATACTATGATAATAGTATTTGTTGCACTTGTATTACTAATAACGGGTGTATAATAACAATACCATTTTCCATAATAATTGTGTTTATACAATTATTACACTATGACTTGTATTCAACTATTACATTTCAAACCTATGAATTTCACTCAACACATCTGTGTTGACTTTTTTAGCATTGTTTATCTCAGGTATTGAGCAACTTATTGGCACGGAGTGGCTAGAACTCGGAGATGCTAAAACTTGTTATCATTCACATTGTATGTAACTAGATTTTAGGACTCGCCTTTGTAAAACTCTGATTTGAAATGAATGATAACGCATATTTTGAACAAACGTCTCTTTTGAGTCGTTTTCTATGATTATGATTGTTGTTTCCATGAAGTAATACCCCAGATTAGCTTCCGCTGCTATATGTAAAAAATAGGGGTGTTACAATAGCCTAAAGTCTGGAGGGGTATTTTAGTTATTTCGTGAGGCCCCTAATTTGCCAGTAACACTGAAACATTTTCAGCTAGTGAATTGGCCACGTCAGATCCTATCCACCAATAATATTCCATCAATGATGAGTAATAATTGCTTATAGAACCGTCGGATCATGCGTTTGTCACTTCTGCATTTACTCATCACCATGTTACGTGTTCAAACGCCCCTATGGCCAGTCGACCTGCCTACTCTGCAACCTGCCACAATCCATCAGCGCCAGCCGCCACTGGCGAGCCAAAAAGAGGGGAATCCACATGGACACATCATCCAGTGACATGTCAGCATGTCAATAGGTTGGGTTAGGTGTTGCCACGTGTTCCACCGCCGAAGTTAGGACAGTCGGCACCGATGTGGCAGTGAGGGAAATTGCAAAAGCCAGCCTTGAACCCGCGACCTCCAAGGTGAAAGACACAAGGGTCACCCCTTTTCCAGCTGCGCTGGAGTATCTTTCAAATATATATATATGTAAAGGGTTTTATTTAAGTGCTAAATGAGATAAGTCCATATTTATTAAAGAAGGTCAAATAGAAATTTGACCGGTTCATATAAGAATATTTAGACCGGTTCAAAAGGTGAAGAAGGTACTGACGGACTCATAATTTCATGCTTTTTCTAGTGGAGTGTTTGGGGAAATTTTTCGACTACGTTTGAATCTCGATAAATGTGAAAATGTCATCGAAACTTATCCAAAAATTACTGTTTTTGCTTTGTTTTCAATCCTTTATACCTGTAAGACATAATAACACATACCAAACATATTTTCAATATAATTTCACGTATTTTATGGTTATTAGTCCATTTCAGTGTGTTTTTTAGTAAAAAAATGATGTGTGTTTAAGCACACATCAAAATTCCCTCACACTAAGCCATTGCTGGTCCTACACGCAATGTTTATTACACACGTTGTGAAAGAAAATCTTTAAAACCCCCCTTAACTAATAATCCCTCACATCAAACAAGAACAAAAAGGTGTTCCAAATGGTGGTATAAGAAAGTCAGATGTTCGAAAACGGCCCTGTTTATAACCATTTATTCATTAATAAATAAAAAACTAAGTTAAAATTTTATTCAAATTATATAAAGGGCTTTAAGAACGGAAAACAAGCAAATTGGGTGTCTCCAGGAGACAAAGATCATCATCCTCGATTTTCACAATCCCTAAACCAAGCTTTAAATAAAATCACAGCTATATATAAAATTAGATGCTAACACTACTCATAAATGTTAATTGTATAAGCGCAGCTACTTTTTGCTCTCTTATTCCTAATTCCTCTAAGGATTTTATTTAAAAAACATAAAGTGAAATGAGATCACTTATTTAAATATATTATGGTTTTATAAAGGAGTCCGGTTTAAACCATAATTAGTTTGAAATCCTTTCCTAAAGAACCGATTTGCTGAGAACAAGGTCCACATTAAGGTTCTAATTTCGCATGATTTAGGGGATATCCTTTTTATTTCATCCGAAACAACTCAACTACGAGTCTAGAGACGGAGGCTTTATTTAGATATCCCCGGAGTCGAAATTTGGCTTTATTATTATTATTGCAGCAGTATTAGCCCTCGGTCCTTTAAACAACTAAGACAACGGGAGTGAACCGCCCAAGAATATTAGTTCTTAATTCGAACCTCAGGGAATTTCTCGACCTTTTTTTGAAGGCTGAGGTCAAAGGAGCAAACCGTCGGAAACAATTAAACTTTTTATCAGTCTCGGTTTATTAGTATTATTTAAACAACTGAGACATCGGGAGCGAACCGACAGAAAACAATAGTCTTATTTCGGCTTTAGTTTATTAACATTATTTATTATTTATAGCCAAATTTCAAGTCTTGTGTGTCTTTTTTAAAAAAAAAAAAAAAAAGAAAAAAAAAAAAAAAAAAAAAAAAAAAATAAAAATTAAAATAAAAAAATAAAAAAAATAAAAAAAAAAATAAAATAAAAAAAAAAAAAAAAAAAAAAAAAAAAAATAAAAAAAAAAAAAAAAAAAAAAAAAAAAAAAAAAAAAAAAAAAAAAAAAAATATAAAAAAAAAAACAAAAAATAAAAAAAAAAAAAAAAAAAAAAAAAAAAAAAAAAAAAACTACCCTAGACAACGGGAGCGAGCCGTCAGGAATCAGTAGCCTATTTCCCCACAACACTGACAAAACCTCGATGTGTACCTTATTTTCATCAGAAGGAATCTCTACGAATGGATTAAAACTAAGAATCGAAAAAACCAAAGCAACTTTATTTATTGAAAATTATTTTATCTCGTTTATTTAGCTGGTGGGAGCAAAAAGCCACAATTAACCTCTATGAGCTCTAAAGAGATCCAACTACTCCACGCTTAACATCTAACTTATATCCAACTATATCATGTTTCGTTCTTTGTAAAATTTTAAAGTCTTGCAAACGCTTAGTCTCGAAAGCTAAGGGGAAAGCTAGAGTGTAACACTCGGTCAAGTCAAAATCTCCCTAGTTCTAGCCTATGGGCCATATTTCTACACATTTTTATATTATTTTTTAATTATTATTTTTTTAATTATAAAATAAAACAATATATTGGTTAAAACAGGGTTGCCAGAGGCACAAACAAGCACATGTATGATCATTTCGCAAGAAATACCCCCACACTTAGAACTGAACATTGGTCTTAATGTTCAAAAATGTCGGGTGCCACCCCACACTTAAGAACGAAAAAGGCAAATGCTTAAAAATTCCAAGTGTGAAAAGGGAAACAATAATATATATGATCAGGATAAAAGATTTCCCTAGATATAATCAAGTAAATGATCGGAGACCGAGTGATTAGAGGGTTGAAAACAAGCATGGTGGTCTTCATGATCATAGGGAAACCTGCAAGCAAAAACGAATACCAATAAAACACAACAATGGAGAGAAGCACTCCTCCACACTTATTCATTACTAATATTAATATCCTAACATACTCAAAATAATCCTAAATGTAGCAAGCTACTTATTTAAGGATAACACGGGTTGCCTCTCGAGAAGCGCTTGTTTTTGTTCGAGTCTCTAGCTTGACTCTAGTATAACTTACTTTTAATTTCAAGGTCAAATCCATTACCCGATGTGAGGTGAGGATGGTAATAGCGATACATCACCTCCTTCGGCGAGTATGCAGCAGGACGGGGTGATGGCATATGATGAAAATCAAAAGAAGGGGTCTCCATCACCCTTGTCTTCTCACCTGACTGTGTCATGGAGAAAAAAAGATCAAATCTTTCCACCTCCCTTAAGCTAAATTGCTTAGAAGCGGGGGGTCGTGTGACTAGCAAAGTAGACTCATCAATAACTAGAGTCGACTCAGGGGGGTCTAGACTACTAATGTCCTCAAACTCATCATCAAAAAGAGAGAGTTTAAGAAAGTCACATCATAGGATCTGGGTTTTGAATTCATCGAACATTCTTTTGGTAGAATTCGGGTTTTTGACTAAATAACTAAGAAGTTGCTTAACCAAATGTCTAGGCAAGTCAGCTATATCATCATTCTCCATCAAAAAGTCGACTACATGTTATCCTAGAGGTGAATTGATATCAAAATTTCTTCCCTAACATCAGTGGTGGGCAAAGGTATATTAACAGGCATATCACACTCTAAATTACTATCTGATGTCACCTCAGACTTCCTTGGGATCGGGACAATATCATCAATACTAGACTTTATAAATTCGTCATTTTCCCTTGCGGGAGTAGTGCTAATAACCTCATCCCCCATTAAGAGGGTGTCTAAAGGTTCCATGGTAGTCAAGAATGGTAGAGATGGTGTTTATGCATGAGGTGTGATGTGAGCGGTATTACGTTCTCTTAAAAATAGCTCCTTGTCAAAGATCACCTCGGTATCATCGTCACTCTCCTTAGTATCTGGGTCAAAAGGGGGATTGGGTATTTGAGTACTAAGAACATCCTCCCAAAGACGGTCAATTTTGATTTTAGAAAGTCTTTCAAATTCTAAATCCTGAGGTGGCGACTGATCGATATGGTACTGATGAGGTTGGTCAAAATAAGGCAAGTCATAATTGTTACAAGGATTAGGATCACAGACAGAACTATAGTGGGGACCTCCATAGACCTCACAATAGTAAAACTGTTACGGCTGACTTGGAGAATAATATGGAGGTTGTTCATAGACAAAATCTTGATTGTAACAAGGACCCTGATCATAGACGGGCGTGTTCCCTGTTTGACAATCAAAACCGTGGTGAGACCTACTTCCACATAACTCACACGAGTATGTCTCGATCTGGTGTTGCGGGGGTTGGTCAAAGAAATTAGGTGTTTCATTGTAGGAATAAAGATTTTGGTCATAGACAACAGTTTCCCGACCCTACCATGCTACAACCCGGATAATTTCCAACATTTTGAGGACCCCCACAACATGAGCAACAATATTGGCCATAAAATATTTGTCTTTTAAATTGTTTCAAATGTCGGACAAGTTCTGCCACTTGCTCATTTAAAGCTTCCCAATCAAACATAGAAAAGAATTAAACGGTATAGGAGGATAAAAGAGATAGAATTAAACTTTAAGATGAAGAAGAATTTTTTTGGATTTTTCTTATATATAAAAGAAAGGAAGAATAAAATAAGATGGAACATATTTTTGGATTTTTATAAAGATTATAAAAATGAAATAAAAATATTTTTGGTATTTTTAAATATTTATATAAAATAAAATAAGATAAAAAATATTTTTGGATTTTTATAATTTAAAAAAAAATACGTAAATAAACTTTCAAAAGAAAGGATCTTCAAGGCACTAACTCGAAACACAACGCAAAAATCGTACAACTCTCCCCGGCAACGGCGCCATTTTGATAAACGTCAAAAACGTTTCGAAGTAATATTAAAGTATTTCCCGTTGGATAAAATAATTACTTGAGGACAAGTAATAATTAATCTTCTGGATGTCGTATCCACGGCGAGAATTGAATTGAGATTTACGTTAATGTTTTTCGTTTGATGTTTGATTATCTTTTGGTTGGTTTTTGTTTTTAAACTAATTTTAATATAAAAGATTCTATTATTAAGATCACTAAAAGTTATACTAATTAATTAAACTAACAAAATTAAGCTAAGAGATCTAAAAGATATAAAAACGAATATGCTTGTCAAGTGAGGTAAAAAGGTCATTAAGTGTGAAAAATGGTTTTAATTGACGAATTAGCACCCGTAAAAATATTATTTTCTCACAACGTTGGTTTATTTTGAAAACGATATTTTATATAGGTATTAATTACTAGATTTGATGTTTGAGTATTTTTCCGGCTTTTGCCCTTCAAAATATTCAAATAAGAAATCTAAATAATCCTAGAATTATTAATCAACAATACCTTTTTAATTTCCACACTTAATTTACTTAATACAACTCACTTAACAAGCATAAATAAAACTACTCACTAAACATGACAACTAAACTAGCATAAACAAACATAATCATATTTCTAATTAAACTAAAACTTAAAACAATTAAACTAAATCTATTAAGTAACGAGAAAGGAAGGAAAAACTCGATTGATGCAACGAAAAGGAAAAAACCACCCGATCTAATAAACTAATTAAAATCCTAAAGCTTACTACTGTATTAGTTTTTATCAAACTAATTAGCTAGTAAAGTTTTGAGCTTTATTCACTAATTAGCTTAATAAAGACTACAAAAAGCTTAAAACTTTAGGAGTAAAACTAGCTTATTAGATCCATAAGCTCCTTGCCTAATTATTGGATTGGATTCATCAACATTAAAACACAAGAAAAGGTTATACTAAACAATATATAAAAGCTAGAGATTATAAGGTATTAATAAAGATAAATTGATCTAAATTCACCCGAAACCTAGGTGTTTAACTCCGAAAAGTAAACGGGAATCGGGTATAATTAAATATTAAATCCAGAATAATAAGCTAAAAAGCTACAAACTTTAAGCTAAATGATAAAAAGACAAACTTGGAAAATTAGCTACTTGAAATAAGATATAAGTAATAAGCTACTATTAAAAAGATACAAACTTTTAGATAGAAAATGAGCTAAAAAGATAATAAAGACATAAGCTTGGAAAAATAAGCCAACCAAAATAAGCTAAATAAGCTTATTCAAAAAGCTTAAACAAATATGAATATGAAATAAGCTTAGATGACATAAGCTATAAGGAGCTTATTCGAATATAAGCTTAAGATCCAAAAAAATAAATAAGCTAAAAACATTTTATTTAAAAATAAGCTAGAAAAAAGAAAGGACAAGAGAATAAGTAAAACAAATAAGCTAAGTGACACCAACCTTTTTAAAAAGAATCTTTATTAATCAATAATAATCCAAGAAAATAAGTTGGAACAATAAGATAAAAAGATTTTACAATAAGCTAACTACTCAAAATAAGCTAAAACTAAATCTACTCCTACTCCTAAATTATAACTACTATGTGAAAATAATGCCTACAACTAATACTCTCAAATGAACCATCTACTGCCATTTTTGTAGCCCAATACAAGTGAGGGCATTTTCATCATTTACTGCCCTTATAAGCCTGTTAATCTCATAAATGCCCAAATTTCCCTTCCTAACGCGTCTTTTGCAAGCTGTAGTATCCCTTTTTAGCAACTCATAGCCTGCCACGCGTCCTTCTAGAAGAACCAATCATTGGCTTGTTACCCAACCTCGTACTGCACTCCCTGCACACCAATCATTGCTTCTGAACCTCGTACCTCGGGATCCGAACCTAGTACCTGCAACCTCGTACACCTGCAAGATAAGAATGCCACGTGCAGTCTTCTAATTCGCCAACCGCTAGTGACGTAGCAGTCTACATGGCATCCACGTCATTGCTGACGTGGCAGCCATGTCAGCAAGTGGGACCCACTTGCTGACGTGTCAGCTGATGTGGCAATTAACGGTCAACGTTGACTGTTGACCGTTGACTTGTCAACGGGTCAACGCTGACCGGGTCTGGATCAGGTCTAATCTAATCAACCATATTTCTCTCTACTTTCTCTCTAAACCTCTCTTTCTCTCTCTAGACTCTTTCTTCTTTCTATCTTATTATTCTTGTGAAGTGGATATTATTTGGAATAACAATTGGTACGAGAGCCACGGGGTGGATTCGTGATTGTGTTTTTCATTTTTTAAGCTTATTTCGAAGCTTATATCTAGCTTATTTAGTTCGGCCTATTTTAATAAGCTTATTTAGTAAAAAATCTTGGTACTTTCTTGTCTAAAATTCATCATAGATGATTCGTGAATCCTTTTCATTACAAAAATCTTTGATTTTAGCTTCTTTTTTTTGCCAAATCACTCGAAAAAGTGGTAAAATGTTTGGTGTTAAAAGTGTTAAAGTTTGTGTTTTTATGTTTGATATAGCTTAGGTATAGTTAGTTTTGCAAAATGAATCAAGAAAAACGATCAAAAAGTGTGTTTAGGGGATTTTAAATGTTAAGTTTCATTTTTTGAACTGTGAGAAATATGTTTTTGAATTGTGAGAAATACGTCACAGGTTTGTGCGAAATATGTTTTTAAGAAATGTGTTACAGGTTTATGCGAAATATGTTTGTGAGAAATATGTTTGTGAGAAATATGTTATAGGTTTGTGCGAAATATGTTTGTGATAAATATGTTTGTGTGAAATATGTTACAGGTTTGTGCGAAATATGTTTGTGAGAAACATGTTTGTGCGAAATATGTTTGTGAGAAATATGTTTGTGAGAAATATGTCACAGGTTTATGTTTATGCGAAATAAGGCATTTTCGGTTCAATTCTACGAAATAAGGCATTTTTGGTTCAAATCATGCGAAATAAGGCATTTTCGGTTCAATTTTGCGAAATAAGGCATTTTCGGTTCAAATCCTACGAAAGATGGCATTTTTGGTTCAATTCTGCGAAATAAGGCATTTTGCGAAATAAGGCAATTTCAGTTCATTCGCCGTTTTTCTCATTTACCTTTCTGTGACATCCGTCAATTTTGAGGTCAGTAACCGAAAACAAACGTATGATATTTGACTCTCTTAATTATTATTGGAGTCACTTTAATGTGGTCACATTACTCTTGGCATTTAACGCTGGTTTTTGTGCAACTCGTGTTTCAAGTCAATGTTTATTCCGAGCCATGATCTGATTTAATTAGAAATATTTATATTCGGATTTAAGGTCAATGTTTATCCGGAGCTTTAATTCTATTTTCTAAATTTAATAGAATTTATTTTATTATTTTTAGTCAGTTTTATTAAAATCGTCAATTTTAATTATTCGCGAGTCATGCTTTGGATAATTATCCGTTTTAACGATCGAGAAATCAACAACTCCATATTTTAGCTTCGAAAGCTCATTTATTTTTATTTTTGTACTTTTCGACTTTTTCAGTGTTTTTGCCAAAAACCGCGTCAAAATCGCGTCTTTACAATTAATAACAAGTTAACTAAATAATTAGGCCCAAGTTTTGTATAATACAAACTTTAACAAAAAAAATCCATGAATCTTGATTCTTAAATCGCTCCCATTTAATCCCAAATCACTCATAAACTAAACCCCATCATTTTTTGACGAAAGAAACCACCATGCATAATTAATTTTCAAAGTTTTTGATTTTCTTGATTTTTGATTTTAAAAGGTTTTGATCAAATTGAGTGTAATTGGTGTTGCAAGGGTTTAATAATAAGTATGTATGCAAGATTCGGTGTAGTAAAAATCAAGTTGGGGTTGTGTTTTTGGTTGTTTGGTTTTCGGCAAGGGATCAAACCCAAGAGGGTTTGTGAGTGTTGATTCTCTTTGCATTGCATTGTGTTTGTAAGTATTTTGATTACCTTTTTATGATAATTAATTATATATATTGATTGCATGCATTTAATTTTATATCAAGAATCCATGCATGGTGTTGCATGTTAAGTTTTGAGGTTCATTATTGAATTGAGATGATTAGTAATGGGGGTAGGTTTGTTTAAGAGCATTGACGATGTTCGCGATGCGTGGAATTGAAGTTTTGAAGGGGTTTATAGCTACACATTTAGATCAGTAGGTTTAGGGCCTGTTTCGCCTAAGTTAACGATTTTAAAACTGAAATTGGCCTAGGAATAATGATAGAGGATGTTAAAACGAATGTTTTGATATAAAATTCGGCTTCTAACTCTTAAAAATGAACGTTTGGCGGCCATTTGAAATTCTGAAAAATTATAAAAATCCAATCAGCACTTGCTGAAATTTTAAATTGTTGCAGAATCGAAAAAGGGCATTTGTCTCATTCTCTGTCGAGTTTTGAGTCTCGGGTAAAACTATAAAGTTGTTTAAAATGTCGTTTTACCTTTTCGCGAGAATAACTAAGGCTGAAAACGTGTGTTAATGGGTTGAAAAGCTTATGATTAGATACTACATTTTAGTTAGAAATGTGCAAGCGCATTTTTGTCATTTTCTGTTAGGTTTCGGGTCTCGGCTAAAACTAAAAAGTTGTCCGAAACGTCGTTTTACATCAAACTGCTTTAGAGTCCGAGTCGTGAAAACGTAATTTAGCATGTCGCTTTGGACGGGTCAGACTTAAGAAAAATTTATAATAAAAAGTCAAACTTGGCGAAATTCTTTTAATGGTCAATTAGCATTATGGAGAATGATTAGGCGTAAGGTATATATTAACTAAAGCTGGAATTACAACTAATAAGTTAGTCTATCTAGGGCTGTAAACGAACTGAACGTTCACCGAACATTTCATGAACCGTTCGGTAAAAAGTTCGTTCATGTTCGTTTATTTATGAAATGAACGAACATGAACATTATTTTACATTCGTTTAGTTAAATGAACGAACATGAACACAAGTCACGTTCGTTTGTTTATGTTCGTTAACGTCCGATTAGGCTTTTATTAACGTCCGTTAATGTTCATTAATATGTTTATGTTCGTATATCATATCTTTTAATTGTATACTTTTATATATGGTATGTGTAAATAAAACAAAAATTATAAAACATAATATTATGCATAATTTGATAATATTTTATGTTTTTTCTACGTTCATTTCTGTTCGGTCGTTTATGTTCGTTTAAGGATCGTTTAGTTTCTTAATAAACGAACATGAACAAGTCAATTTCTTAATAAATGAACATGAACAAGAAAATTAGTCTGTTTAAGCGTTCGTGTCCGTTTATTTGTCCGGTTAAAATTAAATGAACGAACATGAACAAGGTTCCGTTCGTGTTCGCCCGGTTCATTTACAACCCTAAGTCTATCACTTTTATTCGCGTTTAGATGTCATAATCTTGATAGCGGGTCAAAAATGGGTAATTTTCATTAAAATTTCAAATTAGTCGGAATGGGTTAAAATGGAGTTAAATCTTAAGGCTTAACACTTAGTGGGTAAAAGTAAGTAAGTTTGGCGCGCACATGGATTCTACAATATAAGATTACATGTATGACGGAATATATATATTTTATACTATGTAAAATATGCATTTTCTTATAATTATATTTTCTTATACGCTGACCACTATTATTATAGGTCGCGGTTGAGATCGTTGTTGTCATTCTTCTTCCTTTGTTGATTCCTCGGTCGATACTTCTATTTTCGATGAGTCTCTCACATTCCCCTTTTTGCATGTTTTAAATGTTTTGGGGTGGAAAGCATGATGTGTCGTTTGTTATGCTATTACTTTTAAGTAATTAATCTTTTGAGCACATTTGAACTTGAACTTGTTTTGAACGTATGGAATTAGATTTGAACTTGTTGAACTTTGGAAACGTGTTGAACTTTGAACTTGATGTGTATGTTGTCTGATGCTTGGAACCCGCCACTACTTTAACTCATTATCCCCCTTATCGAGATTGAGACGTTAGCACTTATGAATAGCGCTATTAGGAGATTAGCCCCTCCTCACTCCCCACACAAGGGTGCATAGTACTAAGTGTTTGTGCCACACTATACAACTAGAACTTGATTGGATGTTTGAAACGGTTAGGCTGAATACGTTTAAGTATTGCCTCGCATGAAGAGTATAGCATACATATATGTTGGCTTGATTTGTGTTACGTTACTTTATGTAACGGGAACTATTTCGAAAACTTGACTTGTTTTATTAACTTGCCATTGAGTTGGCAAAAAAATTTCGGATATCAATTCTTATTCTAAAGCTATATTTTTTGGACATAATCCTGTGAGCTCACCAACTATTTTGATAGTTGACCGTTTTTATCATGCTTTTCAGGTGACATTCTTAAAGTGAAAACTTAGCGCGTTTGCATATGGACATATTCAAGATGTCTACTTTCTTCCAAGTTGTTGTCTTTTGAGTCATCCATGTTCGGAACAAAAATAACTATGTTGTATTTGTACTTTTAAACTCGTACTTGAAAATGTTGTAATACGGATAACTTTCTATTATCTTAATTCATGTATGGTGTTTTATCTATCATCTTCTGTTATGTTTATTAATATGTTACACCTCGTGTTTCCGCCTTGGTGGGGTGTGACAGATTGGTAATCAGAGCCTAAGGTTATAGAGAACGCTGATTTTTTCAAAATAAAAATCCGAACTATAACCAAAATGATTTTCTTTTCTAAAAACACCGAACATGAAACGAGTCGACTACTCCGAGTGGTTGCATCATTAGACCTCAATTAGACATAACTTGATCAACTATGTCTAATTCAGGGAGTATCATGCAACACTGGGTATAGTCATTATTTTAAACAAGTTTAAAATCGACTTTCCACTTTAGTCACTGAAAAGCATACTAGGAATTATGTGCATCGTATATCATTTATTTTTAGATGTCCACTATTTGATTTTAGTACATCATGCTTATGTTGATTGATCCATTTATGTTCTGAGTTTGCTTTCACATCGGTTACTGTCGTTATAGTGTCACACTGTCCCTAAGCACCTTGTTATTAAGGACACCGTTATAGTCACAATATGTCCCATAGATCGTCTTCGCGCGCTAATGATTTCGCGAGTGAGTCGCGACGTACACCTAAATACTTTTCGTACCTTTACCCTGCATAAGACCTTGAGAAGGACTCGTTGATAGATTCCGAGTAAGAACTCAAGGCGAGCAGCAGGTGAACTATATATGCACGACATGTAGAGACGTTCGTTCTTTCGCTATTAGAAATTTCGTCGACCTATATTCCGATCACGCCTCCATTTTATTTCGTCATGCTATTAAGCCAACCGTTTTGGCTTCTAATGTAAGCATTCTTTGCTTGTTCGCCAACACCGTGTTCAGTAATTCAAGATTTTGTTTCTGAGCGACCCCAAAGTTGAGTCAATTTTTCAAAAACATTAGGCCTTTTACCAACTTCTACCTTGATTTCATGACAGTTCTTGTTTGATGAGTTGTGAAATTATGCTTCAAGTTGCTACATGGCTTAAGACCTTTGAAGAATTCACTCGAGGATGGGTGAGGCTTGGATGTTTGGATGTGGATACTCAAACGACGTGGATGCAATGCGACTATAGAGAGACTAGGACTGAAAGCAGAAATGCGCGGTGTTTTGTCCTTACCTTACCGTGCGTATTGCAAACGACTATTTCTCATCAACTATGTGGGTTGACATCGTTTTTATCGTGGAAACCTGTTACTTAAACGTTTTTTTCTTGAAGACATTTGATGAGACGGATTACGTCATTAGTTACCTTAGGAGCAACTCGCCTTAGAGTGTTACCACTCTAGTTGTTTGGTTGTATGACCATCACATAGAAGACCTCTTTTGTGATAAAAAGATTGATACGAGAATGAGAACCTTATACTTGATACTTGTTAATTATGTAACCATGATAACAAGTTTCGTCCTGGCGTTCGTGTTTCGGAGATGATACTTATTTGGAGGAGTCGAAGTCCTTTGGTAACAAAACATGTAAAGGTGTGATACCTTTGAACACTCCTTTTTAAAAACATGATGAACTAGTATTTTTCAACGGCTACATTGTTCAGCGTCAAAACTTATGTATCATAAGGCACATGTAAACATCAAATTTTGTTGAATATTATTACTCAACCAACATTCGGAAAAATGTTTATATAAAAAATATAAATTTCTTTTCGACCGGTTTTATTGTGTTTAGTTATTATGACTTCAAATTTTTTTGATAAAACTTTATTACGACTTAAAATTTCAAAAATCATTATTTCGACTTCAATTTTAAAAAAATAAATATAAATAATAATAATAATAATAATAATAATAATAAAATTTTATATTTTATGTTACTTGAAATGCATTTTTGGTCAAAAACCTTTTTATCATGATTTATGTTAGGAAACGAACCTTGTTGTAAGTTACTACGAAATACAAATTTTTTGGCAGACATATCTTTTTGGATGACAATTATTGTGAAAGTTTTGAAACCATATATGTGAAAACGTTTATCTTTTTCTCTATATAAACTTTCGTCGCAACTGTGTTTGAAAGAATGTTATTTCATTTTAAGCAGCATCATATAAATGCACGGTACTCAAACTATACTTTGGTTAAATTACTTACTCAACAAATATTGTGGACAAATTTAAAACCATGTCTCCAAGACGAAACACGCGCAACACAAGAACGAATCTTGGACATCAATTATTGTGCATCTGTATCTTACAAACTTAAGAAAGACGGAAAGTGTACAAAACTTGTACGAATCGTTATAAGTGAAAAACTCACCCATGAGTGTTTGCGCTTTAGCTTAATTAAAAAAACGTAACTAAATAAAATTATAGAGTTTTTCGTTAAGTTTTGGCGTTTAACCAAAAATTGCCATTTTTAGTAAGTTTCTATTTTAGAAAAGTTTTTAGTTTTGGGACGTTATACCGTCCCATATTATTTGTTAAATCTTGTTGGAATAAATTCTTTCACAATTTAGTACTTCTAGTTCCAAGAACTTAATACTCACAAAATATAACTCTACTTCACTAACTAAGTTAGCTACCGCAAGAACAAGTTAGTATGTAGTACTAAACTTAGTTACTTGTGAAGATAAGTATTGAGATATTTGTGTACAAGATATACATAATGTATTTGTTTAAGAGATTACGTTTATGTTTAGAAAACATTATGATATCATAGGAATGTATTGTAAGCCGACTAGGACTCCTCAGTCTATAAAAGGAGGTCCTAGGGCATTAGTTGAAAAATAAGTTTGGCATATAAGTTTTTCATAGTTGTCAAGTCGATTTAGAAACGCTTAAAGGTTGTAAATCCTAGTACTAGTGAAGAGTACTTGTATTATTGATCTAATAATATTGGAGCGTTTGGTTATATCTTTGTTTATTCATGATTACTGTTTTATACATAATACTTCTAGGTATTAAGGTGTAGATTCCGCATACACTTTAGTATACATACAAAGTTTCTATAACAAGTTATTTTGGATTTATCCAAGGTAATTTAACCTTAGACAATCTAAGGAATCGATCAAGGATTGGGATCAATAAGTGGTATCAGAGCTTTTGCTTTGAAACTTTGATCTAGAAGTCATGGAATTTGAATATGCAAATAGTAATACTACTGCTAAGCTACCCATACTCAAACTAGGTGAGTATGAGATATGGGTGATTAGAACTAAGCAGTACTTCCAGATACAAGACTATTCTCTATAGGAAGTAATAGAGAATGATAACTCATAGGTGTCTATACCACAAACAATACAAGAGAATGGTACTTCAGCTACAAAGATGTGTGTACCTGTAATTGCTGAAGAAAAGAACAACAAAAAGAATGATGTGAAGGCTAGAAGCCTGCTACTCATGGCTCTTCCCAATGAACATCACCTTACATTCAGTGGGTACCCTGATGCTAAAACAATGTTTGCTGCCATTGAAACACGATTTGGAGGTAATGAAGCTACTAAGAAAACACAGAAGACACTTTTGAAGTAACAGTATGAAAATTTTAGTGCATCAAGCGCAGAGTCTCTTGACTTTATCTTTAACAAGCTTTAGAAGATTGTAAGTAGGCTTTCAATTTTAGGTGTGGTCATTGCTCAAGAAGACTTAAATTCAAATTTTTTAAGCAGTTTGCCCCCTGAGTGGAACACTCATGTTGTAGTCTAGATAAATAAGCCTGAAATTGAAACAATGAGCATTGATGATTTGTACAACAACTTCAAAATTGTTGAACAAAAGGTAAAGAAATCTGTTGGTGCCACTATTGGTGTTCAAAACTTGGCCTTTATGATTACTTCAAGCACTGGCAATACTAATGATATTAAAACTGCTAGTCCACAAGTTAGTACTGCTAGCCCTAATGTTAACACTACTAGTCCTCAAGTTAGTACTGCTAGCTTCAGTGATAATGCTGTGTATGATTTCATGGTTGAGAATCCCAATGGTTCTAATATTCTACATCAGGACTTAGAGCAAATTCATGAAGATGATCTAGAAGCAATGGATTTGAAGTGGCAGCTCTCTCTGCTAAGTATGAGGGCAAAGAGGTACTATCAAAGGACAGGCAAGAATTTTTTTTATTAATGCTAATGATATTGTTGGGTATGATAAATCCAAGGTAGAGTGTTTCAACTGTCATAAGATGGGACACTTTGCCAGGGAGTGTAGAGCACCAAGGAATAAGGAGGGTCAGTTCAAAAATCAAGACAACACCAGGAAGCAAGGAAACAATGAAGACACATCCTCAAAGGCAATGTTGGCTATAGATGGTGTAGGGTTTGACTGGAGTAACATGGCAGAAGAACAAGTTCAGACAAACATGGCTCTAATGGTGTTTTCAGTGTAACACCCTCAAATCTGAGTATGCAGCGGAATGTTGAATATCCGAAGGCGTTACATTATTGGGTCAATAGCACAAGATCAGAGAACGACTACTAAACGTGTCGTTTGAAAAAGATACATTGGATTAACAAAATACTTGTTTGTTACATAAGCTCATGGCTTCAAATGGTTCAACAAAATAGATAAAGATTCCGGTTTATAACAATTGTCCCCAAAGTGTAATAAGACCCCAAATCTTAAGTGTTGACTCTTCAATTATTGACTCCCAATGTATCATCGCACCTCGTGCCTTATTGACCTGAAAAACATGCTTAAAACGTCAACATAAAGTTGGTGAATTCATAGGTTTATGTAAATCAATGGTAGGACCGCAAGATTTCCAAGTGTATGATTAAGCAACAGATGCAAACATCATAAAAAGTAATTACGTTTCCTAAGCTCATGACACCGAGGCTCGACGTATATGAATGCAATTATAAATTGCCAACTGGTGTCCGTGAATGATGTGCTAACCCTGCAACATCCCAAATTCGACATGGTATGCGTTCGTTCCCAGTGATAGCTAGTCACCCGAACGGGGAGTGTCAATCCCTAATAGATCTATCCATAACATTCGCGCCCGCACAATGTAATTCCCAATCACATCTATGCAATTAACAGTTCATGATCATGGACATAAAAGGGGTTATGGTAACTTAGGCAAACACGTAATCATGGCATAAAATGTACACTTGCGTCCAGTTTGTAAAACAAAGCATGTTCTCACCCCAAGGATGTAAATCATTTAAATAATTATAAAGCATGGGGCTATGAACTCACCTTAGCCGGTAGTTCTCTGAATGATAACAAGTATCCAAGTAAGCAGTGAATCACACCGTTAAGTACCTAAGTAAGTACGGTCAAGTCTTAGTTTACACATTTAAACTAACGACTCATTGTATAAACTAAATCCCATTTTAAGTTTATATATATATACCGTTATCACTTGTGTGGTGACACACAAGATCATTGTATTTATAGTTTCGATGGTTCTCGAGAAACGTGAAATCATTATTAATAAATATACTTTATTTATTAACTTGTTATTAAATCGCTCGATGTCCGAGTATCTTACCGTTCGACCGATTTGTCAAGTATTTTACTTTTGTTGCTTGAAACCGACTCGTAAAGAGATTTAAAATCATTTCACATTTTACTATAACTAACTTACCCTTAGTTACCTAATTATTTCACTTATATAGTCCCTAGGTTACAAATATACGAACAAATAAACTTTAAACCCTATTAGTTTTGGAATGACGAAATTGAACCTTTAAGTTTACAAAGATATAGTTTAGGTTTCTTTTTATAGTGACACTTTCAATCTTAAGTTTCAGAAATATTGCAAGAATAGACCCCTGGGGTCAATGGAAATCGAAAGTGACAATACTAACCCCTTATTTTCGAAATTACATTCTTAGTCCCCTCGACTTGTGAAAAATCCATTTTAACTCCAAAGGAATCCAACGAGTGGCATTTCTTATCTCCTTGTTAACTCGTTTATGTTATAAAAAAATGAGTTTTTCGTCTTAAAAATAAAGTTATCGAGCTTATTTTAGCTAACGGGCCTTGTTTGTGCCCGTTATGGTCCGTTTAGGTTTCTAACGATCTATTCTTGTTTAATAAGTCCAAATGTTTACAAAATAAGTTCTCGAGGGCTGTTTAAGCTTAAATATAAGCTCAATGAGCTATATTGAAGCCTTATTTTCCCGAGCTTGTTTGGCTATGGCCCAATGACTTAACCGATAAGGGAGTTTTAGGGTTCTTGGACTTTACCTAGCGTTTTTTTTTCCATCTTGTAATAAACCGAACAAACTGATTTTCCTTTGTCATCATCTTATTCTAAATAAGCCAATAAGCTAATAAGCAACTCAAATGGGCCGGTCTTGGGCCCGTTTAGGCCCGGTAGGGTTTTAGAAGGTCTAGTTGGGTCCATTAGGGTCCGTTAAGCTTATTTAGATCCAATAAGCACCTTAGGGGTCGGTTTGCTCATTTAGCTTATTTGATAAGCTAATAAGCAACTGTTTGGGCCTATTGGGCCCGATAGAAACCCGGTAAGGGTTCTAGGGGTTCGGGCTCAATTCTTTTGGGTCCAATGTCTTTGCTAGGATCCTTTGAAGGTTTATAGGCGGTTTAAGCTCGCGAATAAGCTGTGAGAGCTTATTCGTGGCGTATGGCTTATTCTTGTGGACTCGGTAGTGGGCTTGAAGGCCCATTAAGGGTTCGTTTGGCTCAACGAGAAATACGAAGGGTTTATCTAAGTTCCTAAGTCTATATTAAACACATTAAGTCGTATAAGCACACGAATAAGCCGTTTAGGCTTATTGTGGCTTATGGTTGCACGGGGTCTCGAGGTTGAGGCCACGCGGGTCCCATAATGGCCCCGAATGGTTTATTTTGCAGATTAAATGGTTTCTATAATACGTTTAGCACCCAACAAGAGTGCCTAGAGCATTTTTCTCCTAATCGAGAACCCGCGACAAGCAAACGTTCAAAAATGTTAGTATACATGTTTCCCCTCAACCATCTCGTCCGTGTTTACCGCAATAGTGTTCCAGATGGGGATTTCCTTATAATCAACGTTTTTCCAACCCTACTCGACACTAGGTCACGTCGCTTGGTCCTTTGTGTTTAACCTAACACACGTCGTTATTTATTATATGCGAAGTCATGCTAGCATACTAAAAATATTACGCGACATATTGACTAAGTATAAACCATATCGAGTAGTAAGGAGTGTGAATTGAGTTTAGTTTCGACTTACAAGGTCCTAATCTTCCTTGGTGGGTAAGTTTGGGCGTTGACCCACACTTGAACACCCAAACGTGTATGATTTCAAGCTCCAAGGTTTATTTCCCAAACCCTTAGCTCGTATGCTCCTTTTATAAGCTTATTATGATAATCTAGTGAAGGTTGTGGTTTCGAATGAGGCAAGGTGAGAGTGTTTGGCTGCGGTTTGTAACCCGAATAAGAGAAAGGAGAGTTTGAAGTGTGTGTGAGTTAACAAGAGTGTTAAATGGGAACCCTAATGATAATTTATAGCATTATGCTAGTAACCTTCCTAGTCCCAATAAACCAACCAAATCGCATCCTATAGGCGGTTTTTTTGAGGGGTTGTAGTTTATCACACATGGTTATGTTAAACCGACCATGATACATGTATTAATTAGCTAGGTGATGTACAAGATTATGATTATCTAAGGAAATCTTATAGTGGTTTATGTGTTGTGAGTATTTACCGCGCGGCATAAAGAGAGGAAAAGAGAGAAAGTTGGTATTAACCCTTGGATAATTAACTAGTAAGGAGAGCATATAGGACAAAGGTTTAAAATGACTTAGGTTGATGTACATGTACCCTTAAGGTATTATTAGGGAGATTTTTTGCTAGTAATAAATCACCAAAGGACGATTTTTGATGCAAGTTTACTAGCCCACATTCGCCTAAAGAAAGTAAACACAAGACTTGATTAAATTATTGTGTTAGGACTCTCAAAATGGGTATTGGTTTGAGTTCTAGGTATGTCTAAGGTATTTCCGGGTGCGTCCCAAATGTATTTTATCGGTGAAACGTAACCCTTTAACCGTGACCAATAAAAGATAAAATACTCGAATTACATAATTATTCTCAAAATAATTATTTCTTACTTGGTTATGTAAACCTTATTTGTTTTTCTTGCTTCTTGGCTTCTATTATGAGCTTAGGGACTTCTCTTGACCTTCCTTGATCTGAGTTAGAACTCCATTGATGAGTATATGAGTTTTTGAGGTGTGATTTGAATGGAAAGGGGTATTCGGCTATTTATAGGGCTCATGGAGCCTTAGTGCCCAAGTTTTACACCTTAGAGGCCAAGGACACTTGGAGAAGGGATCAAGATCTATAGATAGATGACTAAGGATGCCTAGAGATGAGTATTGTGAGCTAGAAGTGTAGATTTGCAAGGTGTGGGGTGTTGGAGGGTTTTTGGCCACAAGAAGGACAAGTAGGTGACAAGGAGCTTACAAGGTGGTGATGGAGGTGCTTGTAAGGTGCTGGAGTGATGGTGATGTGGTGGTGAGGTCATGGTGATGAAGGTGGTGGTGAGTCATGGAGGAGCTTGAGGTATTTATTTAGTTTATACATGGCCGTTTTTGGACAGCCAACATCAGTCTCGGTAAAATGGTTGCCATTTACAAACCGTAACTCCGATGAAGCTCAAACTAGTGAGCATGGTTAGATATTTGAGTCCTCTACAACTTTTAGTTTTACATATTTAGGGGTTACTATACAAAAATCTAGAGATAATAGCCGTTTACTATAGGTGTGCAGAATCTACGCACCTTTGCCATTTCGGCTATAACTAATTCATCCGACGTCGAATCGGGTTGAGTCAACCGGCAAAATGATCACAAGACATAGGGCTAAAACCTAGTATTTTCACTTAATACCCAAAGCCTATTGATTTTTCCCAGATCCTATGTTTTATCAACGGATCAGATTTCTGAAAACTATGAACTAGTTTAAGGGTGTAACGGGTTTGCTAGGGTTTTCGGGTTTAGAATTAAAGTTTTAGGGTTAGTGTAGGAGCTGAGATTAGAGAGGGAAAAGTGTTTAAATATTGTGTATTGAGTGCTCGTAATTAGTGCTAAAGAGGTGGTACGAAATCCTTAAGATTTTGGAGGGAAATGAGCTAGTTTGAATTTTATGCTTTATTGGCTTGTACATTGAGCTAAAAAGAGTTGTACATTGGAGGGAAAAGTTATTCAAATGTGGTGCATTGTACACTTGTACACATGCTTGAAGGCTTGCACATTCATTTTATATGTATACATTACATATAATTAGGGTTTTGATAAAAACGTTAACGTTTAATGCTTGTTTTGAGATAACGCTTTAAAAAGTACGTTAAATGGATAATGTATTTGGTAAAATAATATTAAGATATTGACTTAAAATATTAGGATGTTTACATGAGGTAAACATAGATATAGATAGCATTGATAGAGGTTGCGTGAGCTCGTTTACTTTAGAAATGCAAGTTACGTTGCAAAATGAGATAAAACAAAAAATTTCCCTGTATAAAGGTGGTGTATATATAATAGATGGATAATACAGTGCATCTAATTTAATAGATGGATAATTACATAGATAAAAATTGCGGGTTGTTATAGTCTCCCTCCCTTAAAGGAAATCTCGTCCCGAGATTTAGTCGAATGATAAAGTGTAAAAGTTCAGAGATTTATTCATATGAGGGTAATATTGACAATGATTTCATGAAGTAAGGGATTTGTTCGTACAAACAGATCACAGATTGTCATATACTTAAGCCTACTCATTTATAATTTGTCACTTACAAAAAGAGGCGTCCCGATCCTTGTAACTAAGAAATTATAAATTCATAGTTCGGTAATTTATAATTTCCTTATTCAAATGAAGAAGCGTCCTAATTCATTTCAATAAGATGATTATAAATCATCCTACCTAAGCATAAAACATGATATCAAAATGGTGATATGTAAAAGATGATATGATTTTTCAAAATCATAAGAAGCGATGGGAAGAGTAATGAGACATTAATTGCACAGATGCCCATATTATCAGTCGAGGATCTTTGTTGTTGCATAAGTGTTTCAAAGGTAGGAGGCGATTATTCAGAGTTGAATATAATAGAACTAATGGGATTGACAAACGATGTCAAGTTTTGATATCATCAGACATCAAGGCGTAACGGAATTACCACTTTATTATTTCATGGATAACTTTATCTTACATATCTTACATCATTAAAACTTTACAAGTGTTGACACTTATGCTACGTGTCTCGTGGTAGGATTCTAGATAAAAGTAATAAATGACAGGATAGTAGCTTGGTGTTTGGGGTTTTTAAACTTATGAAGTGGGTTTCAGAAGATCCTTCATATATAACTGGTGGCGAACTTGAATATCCTCGAGAGTTGTTTCTAGGGTAGAAATCCTAAAGTGAACAAAAGCAATCTTGTCTCTTAGTAAGTAGGCTCCCCTGTGGCCCTGTTGTTTGCTTTTGAGCATTGATTTGCATAATGCCCTTTCTCTCCACAGGCATTACAAGTTACGGATACTGGTTGTAGGTTGTTTCCAGTGGTTGGTCTTTTGTTTCTGCAGTTCCTGGTCAGATGACCTACCCTGTTGCAAGTCTGACACTTGACAGTGCAAGGTCCTATGTGATGCAGGGTGCACCTTTCACAAAAAGGTCGATTTCCAGTATACCCATTGGTGGCAGCATAAGTCCTGAAGGTTTCTTGCCTTCTATTCTGTTGATGGTGTTCATGGTTACGGTTGTTATTGTTGCGGTTATCTTGGTAGTTGTTGTTGTTGTGATTTTTGGGGTAGTTGTTGTTGTCGGTGGTGTTTCTTCTATCATCAAACTTTCGTTTATGATCATTGGCTTCTTGCGCATAATTGTGTTTTACTACCTGCTCCATCAACCTCTGGGTTATGGTAATGGCTTCCTCCAAAGTTTGAGGCTTCGAAGCAGTAACATTTCCTTCAATACTTCTGGGTAATCCCCCGATGAAGACTTCCATGAGTTTCTCAGAATTTGGCACCATGTTTGGGCATAAAACTGCCAATTCCTGGAATCTTCTAATATAAGTCTTGAGATCATTTCCTTTTACAACCAAGTTGTAAAATTCGTCTTCCATCTTCTTGACTTCAGTTCGAGGGCAATATTTATTGGTTAAGAGCCTTTTCAATTCGGTCCAGGTGATCCTGTTGGCTTGTTCTATCCCAATAGGTTGGGCATATGCATTCCACCAAGACAAGGCATCATCGGTTAAAGTACCAGTAGCAAATGTTACTTTGTTTTCCTCGGCACAGTTGCTACGAGAAAACACTAATATATATATATATATATATAGTTCGAGTTCAAGCCCAAAACAAAGTCCAAGCCCAACTCTTATTAAAACTCGAGTCAAAACCCAAGTCAAACCCCCAAAAATAACAATAAAAAATTACATTATTTATCCCCTACTTTGTTTCCCTCCATTTTTACCATTTACAGGATACCGGGTAATTCCTTCCAATTACTCGCTCTCCCGTCCTTCTAGAATCTCACCTCTGACACCTCTGACATTATCTATGCCACGTTGGCAATCCCAACAAATTCCATTTTTGGATAGGACGTGTAAAGCAATAAACGGTCAAGATCAAAGACGTGGAGGGCAAATAAAGAATGAATGGCTTAGATTGGAAGTGGGGGAGCGTCTATGAGCCTAAAAGCTTCGTTTCTTCACTATATAAAGAGGGTCTCACTCACAGATTCATCTATCTAGGGTAGTTTAGCTTATTTAGTCATTTTTAGCTTATTATTTTAAGTTTTAGCTTAATGTTTTTAAATTTGATGTAAAATTTCTATTAAAAGCTTGTACTTAGTTGTTTAATCTATAAAAGTTAAGTTTTCATATTGTTCAAGTTTAATTCATGTTTTTACCTTATTACACTATGGTTTAAATAAGCTCTCTTATACTCTATTAAGCTAAATAAGCTTTCTAAATAACTAATAAGCTAGTTTAATACTCAGTTAAGCTCTCAAAGCTTAACTGAGCTTATTGCTATATCAAATCTCTCCCCAAATTATACCTCAGTTTACTTTGGAAGGGAAGCCAAACTTGGAAGGGCTTCCAAGACCTCACCAGCTTATCCTAGATAAGTTGGAGCTTAGTAGATTAGCTCTTGGAGCAATTTATTAAGCCTTGTTTAAGCAAAAGCTTTTGTAAGTTCTTATTTTACATTTTTAAGCTTAATATTGCACTTTAGCTTATTTCTGCTTATTATCTACTTATTGTTGTTTAGAATAGCTTATTATTACTTATT
>BQNB010091647.1:2914-26818 GCA_026074375.1 Tanacetum coccineum
TATGTTAGCAAGTGTTTGACCTGTGCTAAGGTCAAGGCCGAACATCAAAGGCCATCAGGATTGTTGGTACAACCCAAGATACCCGAATGAAAGTGGGACAACATCACCATGGATTTTGTCACGCTATGACACAATTTGGGTGATTGTGGACCGACTCACTAAGTCTGCGATCTTCACACCGATGAGAGAGACTGATCCTTTGGATAAACTTGCAAGAATGTACCTGAAGGAGGTGGTCACAAGACATGGAATACCTGTCTCAATCATTTGTGATCATGACCCGAGATTCGCATCTAATTTCTGGAGGTCACTTCAGAACGCTTTGGGTACTAATTTGGATATGAGTACTGCGTACCATCCACAAACAGACAGGCAAAGTAAGAGGACCATTCAAACTCTCGAGGATATGCTGCGTGCTTGTGCAATCGACTTTGGAAAGGGTTGGGTTAACCATTTGCCATTAGTCGAGTTTTCATACAACAATACCTATCACGCTAGCATCAAAGCCGCACCATTCGAAGTACTTTATGGTCAAAAGTGTTGTTCACCTATTTATTGGACTGAAGTTGGAGAAGCTCAAATACTCAGTCCAGAACTGATTCAAGAGACCACTGAGAAAATCATCCAAATCAAACAAAGGATGCAAGCCGCTCGTGATCGACAGAAGAGTTACGCCGATCTAAAGCATAAACCAATGGAATTCCAAGTCGGGGATAAAGTTATGCTCAAAGTTTCGCCTTGGAAAGGAGTCGTACGTTTTGGCAAACGGGGGAAGTTAAACCCTAGGTATGTTGGACCTTTCAAGGTGTTAGAAAAGGTCGGAGAGGTTGCTTACAAGCTTGAGCTTCCTGAAGAGCTGAGTAGAGTTCATAATACATTCCATGTGTCCAACCTGAAAAAGTGTCATGCCGACGAGCCATTAGCCGTTCCGTTGGATGGACTTAATTTGGACGACAAACTCCATTTTGTTGAGGAACCAGTAGAAATAGTGGGCCATGAAGTTAAACGGTTAAAGCAAAGTCAGATCCCATTAGTCAAGGTTCGATGGAACTCCAAGAGAGGTCCTGAGTTCACGTGGGAACGTGAAGACCAATTCAAGAAGAAATATCCACACCTCTTCACCAAGACCACACCGTCGTCAAGTGCTGCATCGTGAGCCTTGAGGACAAGGCTCGTTTAACGGGGGAAGTCTATAACACCCTGTGTTTTCAAGTCATTGACGACGTCGATAAATCCGCAATGTACCTTTTGTATTGTACGCATTTGCTTTAAATCATAAATGTTAAGCTAAATCGCGTAAGCTAAAAATTAGCGTTCAATGTAAACGGGCATCAAACAATTAAATGTTTACATCAAGCAAGGGTTATATAATTATTTTGAGAATAATTATTAACTTTGTTCATTTTATTTTTATCGGATACGTAAAGTGTATACGTTTCGCGATAAATTAAAATCGGTTAGGCATACCCCAGAACCGACCAAAACATTTCCTACGCTTCAACAAATACCCACATTTATACCCAATACATAAAGTTTACTCAAATATATCATATATATCATATTATGCTGAATTTTAGCATATATAAGCAAGAAACTCTTCACTTTTGGGTCAATGTCAACATACCTCATTAAAAACCACTCCAGTACATGTCTAATTGTCCATAACCCAGCCCTAAGACAAATTACCCATCCCTATAGACCTTATAATGTGCTCTTGACTTGTCCCGTACCACCATATATGCATGAATCTTATAAAGATATAGCTCACGAACATTGCATAGTTCACGTACAAAAATAAAAATATCTATTCCTTTGCAAGTCATAGAGCTCATGCTCTTTGAATGTGCCCTACCAAATCTATAATTTTTTTCTACTACCATACACAGCTATTACGACACAATCCATTATAATACATAAGTTGTGATCCCCAAGCAATGGCTGCTGAACCTTTTTCAGTATTAATCAAGAAAGGAAAGATTAGGGTTCTCTAAATCTAATCTAGGGTTTCAACTTGCAAGCTTTGGTTTTGTGGATAAACAAGGGTTTAGCACTTGATTATCATCATCATCATACATCATAAGGTCTATTTTAAACCTTTATGCTTTCATTTTATGAGTTTTTATGTATATAATGTGCTATATAGTGAAATCACCATTTAGGATTATTAACATGTAAAAAGAAGTTTTTATTGTTGCATCATAAATGTAACACCTTTTATATACCTTATGATGTTAATGACATCTGTTAAAATGGTCATACAAGTGATTTACACTCTTTGGAGTTAAATCATGAAAAGATTTACGGGTTAATTAGGGATTTTTATAGTTTTTCATAATATGTTTCAAGATAAAGAAATACATAAGAACATCTAATATTAATTATGGACTCATATTAATGTTACTTTGAACACTAAAAAAAGTTAATACGTTGTAATAAATAATAAAACTTTACACACTTGGGTTTTATTATAAATATGATTATGGACAAACTAGTGATTTATGGATTTTATAAAAGTTATGGTTTATTATGTAAGATAAAAGACTTGTAATATTGAGACAAAGGGACAATAAAAGGACTATGTACATAATATACATGTGATATATATGATAAATATAAAATATAAGATTAGTGGTAAAAGTCATAAGATGAAAACAAGGAAACAAGAATTAATTTTGGACTTAACAAACTATCACAAACATTCTGTCCAAAATTCGAAATTTAACATATCCATTTTATATTTTTATAAGATAATACATTTCACGACGATTCCGAAAAGGTAAGAAACTTGTTAAACGGATTAATAATGAAAAAGTTACGTTAAAAACGAGTTATACGTTAATAAACGAAGTCGTAAATGAATTTTTATAAAAACATTTTTATAAAAGTTATAAACAGCAAGTGTTGGATATTTTAAAAATTATACATATTTTTGGGATCCTAAATGTAAAGAAACGTAATTTTCAATTAATAACGAACAGTTATGAATTTCGCGAGTAAACGACAATTAAACTTATTTAATAAAAACTAATTTTTAATAAAGAGTTTACTAATTCATGTAGACAGAAAGTGATATTGTTGTAAACCTCATAAAAATTATAGAATTTCAAAAACGAGAACGTCCTCGAAAGAATCTGTTAAAACGGGGAGCATAAACGGAAGTAAAATACGACATTACGGGGTTTTACGACGACGAAATACGATTTAAATAAAAGTCACCTCTGATGTGAAAAAGTAAAAGTTACTGGTTCACTCAGAGAGTCAAAAATTCGAAATGTCCAAAGTAATGATAACTACGTCCTTAATAACGAAAAGTATGTGCATAAGAAATTTCAAATCGGGCTTAAAACGCAGAGTATGATGCAGGTTTTTACTAATACAGAAATAGAAACGTTTTTTACTTATTTAACATAATTTTTACGGGCAAAACCATTAGTTGGTTGATTGGAACTATAGAAATAGAGTCGGGTATCAGAGTACTATATACTAGAGAGTTCATAATGAGGCCTCTTCGGATGGCGTTTCGACGAGGATTGTAGGATTTACGATTTTAAAGAGTCATAACTCCTCGAAACGTCATGTCATGACCATCTTTTAGTTATGATAGCACCGAACGGGTAGTAACGTGTGTTGCATCTAAACAGATTATATTCAAGTACTCGGTACTTCATACGACCAATGATAATTTAGTTGCATTCGATCTTTTAACGTACGTTTATTTGCAAAAAAAAATATCGTATTATCAGAACTCAAGGTGAGTTCATAGCCCCACATTTTTACGATTTCAATGATTTATAATTATGGGGTGGAAACATGCTTTGTTTTATAAATTGGACGCAAGTATTGATTACATGTTGCCTAAGTAGCGATAACCCAAGTTTAGCCCATTATCATGAACTGTCAATTGCATAGATGTAGTTGGGAATTACATTATGTGAGCGCGAATTGGTTTATTTAATAATCTATTCAGGAAAACGACCATCCACCCGTTCGGGTGACTAGCTATCACCGAGAACGAACGTTATAGCATGTCGAATTTGGGGATGTTTTCGGGTTGAACATCTATTCGGGCAGAAATTGCAATATATAGTTTAATTGCAAGAAAGATTGTCGAGCTTCAGTGTCATGAGCTTAGTGAAAATGTAATCTAGTTTTTGTGATGACTGCATGTGTTGCATAGTCACATAAAAAGTCATTCGGTCCTAACTACCATATTTATGATTAGCAAACCTATGAATTCACCAACATTATTGTTGACGTTTTAAGCAATGTTTTCAGGAGATCAATAGGCATGGGATGCCAGGGATGCATTGGGTTACATTTTGGATTGCACACTTAAAGATTTAGGTGCATCATATTTTGGGAAATGTATTGTCAACTTTTGTAATATTCAACAATGAACAAGTAAAGCTATATGCTTTTGTATTAAGATTTTTAATTAAACCACTGTATCATTTTAAACGACTTTTTGTGTCGTTCTTATATATCTTGTGCTATTGATCTTGAAGTAACAACGAGAAGATAGTGCGTATTCCTTACGGAAACAAAATTATAATCGTTCAAGGAGACAAAAGTGACAAGGAGAAGAAATCAACGTTGAGCATTATATCATGTGAAAAGGCCCAGAAATATATGGAGAAAGGTTGTCAACTATTTCTGGCGCAGGTGACGGTGAAAGAAAACAAAGACACGTCGAAGGAGAAGCGACTCAAAGACGTGCCGACTGTACGGGACTTTCC
This sequence comes from Tanacetum coccineum, assembly GCA_026074375.1. NCBI lineage: Eukaryota > Viridiplantae > Streptophyta > Magnoliopsida > Asterales > Asteraceae > Tanacetum > Tanacetum coccineum. The sequence continues at coordinate 7,651 of BQNB010091647.1, forward strand.
TGAAGACTTACCTGGATTACCACCGATACGACAAGTTGAATTCCAGATCGACTTAGTCACAGGTGCTGCACCTGTAGCTCGATCCCCGTATAGATTAGCACCGTTAGAAATGGAAGAATTGTCCACTCAACTACAAGAACTTTTTGACAAAGGATTTATAAGACCAAGTTCCTCACCCTGAGGAGCTCCAGTTTTGTTTGTCAAAAAGAAAGACGACTCTTTTCGGATGTGCATCGACTACCGTGAACTTAACAAGCTCACTGTAAAGAATCGATACCCACTTTCGAGAATCGACGACTTGTTTGATTAGTTGCAAGGATCAAGTGTATACTCGAAGATTGACTTGAGGTCTGGTTATCACCAACTTAGAGTTCGTGATGAGGATATTCCAAAGACGGCGTTTAGGATCTGCTATGGTCACTACGAGTTCCAAGTGATGCCTTTCGGGTTGACTAACGCGCCGGCAGTATTCATGGACTTGATGAACCGCGCCCCGGACCCTTATTCCGCTGCGACCCAATTTGGGGGTGTTACAGATTGGTATCAAGAGCCAAGGTTATAGAGAACCAGGTCAAATGTTTTTGCTGGACTATAACCATTTTCAAACAACGAATTCATACAACGGGGTTGTACACGGGACATACATATGTGCATACATTCATGCATACACTATTTGTTGCATTAGTGGGACTAGATGCATTCATAATTGATATACGTGGTTATAATGCATTACGTATATTACATTAAGAACCTTATATAATATACTCATATAAGTTATTTCTGCTGGTCACAGCAGTCATGTCAGCTGATTCTGCCGTTACCTATACGTCTGTTCACTCTGAGGCACGATCTTGGAGTATTCCATCTGAGGATCCTTACGAGGAGGCTGCCCAACAGTTGTTCGAGCAGGCACCACGTTTTCCAGAGTATGCACCTGAGGACCATATACCAGTGTACATTCCTGAGCCTGAGCATCCTGAGGATTTAGTGCCAGCCGAGGATGAGGCACCTATACCTCCATTATCACCATCCTTTTTAGCTCCACGTATTCGACCCCTAAGTCCTAGAGCACTCGCAACTGAGATGAGAGATGTAGCATCATCCCTCCATCATTCACTACACCCATCAGGGACCCCACCATTGTTACCTATCCCTCTACCTGCACCATCTACTAGTCGCAGAGTTGATATTCCCGAGGCTGACACGCCGCCTCGGAAGAGACTACTACTTACTACTCCTAGACCTAGTTGTGAGGTTGGAGAGAGTTCTGCTGCTGCTGCTGCGAGACAGCCAGGACCCACTATAGAGACCAGACTCCGAGATACTGAGAGGAGGATGATGACCGCCCTAGAGTTGGTCAACAGGAGGGTCAGTTACCAGGTAGATGTTCGCAGTAGAGAGAGTTCGGAATTTCACACACGACATCACGATGCCTAGAAGGATCGTGCAGCTGTGAGAGCTGAGATTGAGGTATTGAGGAGAGAGAGACTTGCTTACGAGCAAGAGAGTATTCAGACCCGTCAGGACTTGGCTAGGTCTGAAGCTCACTGCAGGGCATTAGAGGCACGAGTTACAGTATTAGAGACTGAGGTGCGTCGCCACGAGTGGCAGCGTCAGGCTGCAGATGATCTTGCTGTTCAGCATATCATGCGTACCCAGGCCCTGGAGGCTGGAGCACGCGTTGACACATTGGAGGACACTGGGGGGGGGGGGGGGGGGGGGGGGGGGGGGTGGGGGGGTGGGGAGGGGGCAGCAGTTCCTAGACTATGGTTATGATTGTAGCTACTATGCAGTCTGTTAAGTTTTATGGGTTACTCCCAGCTAGCAGGCGGTGTAGATCTTTTGTTTTGGTTAGCTATCCTGTAAAAAGATCTTTTAATTCCTGATTTAGCTATACCTGTATAGCCTACTAAGTATTACGGGTAACTCCCGGCTAGTAGGGCTCTAGGTTGATTTTCATTTTGTAACCTAGCGATAGGGAAGCATTGTGTACCAAACAGATCATGTATATTTCCAGATTATATATGGAATGGATGTATTATGTTATGTCGATCTTGTGTTGGTTGTATGTTTCACTGTGTGATGTGATCTTATTTTATTTATGATGCATATGTTATGTCACGTTATGATTGTATTAAAATCTAACGGGTATTGTATTTTCTTGTGATTGAAGAAAATGGCACCAAAGAAACCACAAGGTCAACCCCAGTCACACCAACCCCAAATGTAACACCTACCACAACTGTTACTGAGGCACAACTTCAGGCCTTAATTGACCAAGGAGTTGCTGCTGCAATGGCTAAAGCAGAAGCAAGCAGGGTTAGGAATAACTACAACAGCAATGGTTCAGGACCAATGCCACACAACTCGCGCGAATGCTCTTACCTGAATCTAGTAATCAAACTTTATTTGGAACTACCAAAAAAAGGCCCCCCAAACTGAAAGGGAGGGTTGTCGGACTCACTCGATGGTTTGAGAAAATGGAGTCTGTGTTTAGCATTAGCAATTGCACAGCAACTAGTCAAGTCAAATTCGCGACTTGCACTCTGCAAGAAGATGCTCTTACATGGTGTAATTCTCATGTTAAGACCACAACCCCCGAAGCAGCTCATGCCATGCCATGGGCAACCCTTAAGAAAATGATGATTGATAAATACTGCCCGAGGGGTGAGATCAAGAAGATGAGACTGAGATGTGGAATCTTAAGGGAAAGGGCACCGATGGGAGCCTATATCACATTTCAGCAACTAGCTTTGATGATGTTCCAGGATGTTCCCAGAAGAGATAAGCAAGATTTAAAAGTATATCGTTGCTTGCTCTGATTGATACCATGGCAGTGTAAAGGCATCAAAGCCAAAAACTATGCAAGAGGCTATCAAGTTTACAACTGAGCTGATGGATGAGAAGACCCATGCCTATGCTGAACGTCAGGCAGAAAAGAAAATAAGGTATGATGATCTTTCCAAGAACAATCAAAACCAACAACAGCAGAATAAGAGGCAGAACACAGGCCAGGCCTACACTGCAGGCAATAGTGACAGGAAATCATACACCGGGCCTAAACCTCTATGTTCCAAGTGTAATTACAATCATGAAGGTCCTTGTCCACCTAGGTGCAATAAATGCAAGAGGGGTGGCATCAGACCATGAGACTTGTAGAAGCCGGGCCTGCAATGCCAACTACAACAATAACAACAACACAGACAACAACAACCCGCAACATACAACAACGCAATAAACAACAACAACAACAATAATCCAGAAGGCCAACGTTTGCATGAAAGTGCGGAGCTCGAAGGACATTTTAGAAGAAACTGCCTAAAACTAAGAAATAATGACCGTGGTAATCAAGCTGGGAATGACAGGGCTCCAGCGAAGGTGTATGTGGTTGGAAATGCGGGGGTAAACCCAGACAACGTCGTTGCGGGTACGTTCCTTCTAAACAACCACTATGCTTATATCTTATTTGATACAGTGCCGATCGAAGTTTTGTGTCTACTGCAATTAAAGCTCCCAAATTGACATCACTCCATCTACCCTAGACACTATTTATGATGTCGAACTAGCTGACAGGAGAATAATTGGGTTAAACACTATCCTTTAATGGTTTTTTGCCCATAAAACTTCCTAACTACTAAATTAAACCATAAAACTTAATGCCTGTAGAACTTGGTAGTTTCGATGCTATAATCGGTATGGATTGGTTGGCGAAATACCAAGCGGTCATCATGTGTGCCGAAAAGATTGTTCGTATCCCCTGGAAAAATAAAACCCTTAATCATACACAGTGATGGAAGTAACCAGGGAAATGTGACACGATTAAACATCATATCGTGCACTAAAACGCAGAAGTACATGGAAAAAGGATTTCCCTATCCTTTTTGGCACATGTTACCAAAAGAGGATGAAGACAAGTCAGAGAAGTGAAGTGACTTTGAAGACTGTGCCAATATTCGAGACTTTCCTGAAGTATTTCCTGAGGACTTGCCGGGTCTTCCTTCGACTCGACAAGTAGAGTTTCAAATTTATTTGGTACCTGGTGCTGCACCTGTAGCACGGGCACCTTATCGATTGGCACCTTCCGAAATGAAAGAGTTATCGGAGCAACTGAAAGAGTTGTCCGACAAAGGCTTTATAAGACCTAGTTCCTCACCCTGGGAGCCTACGGGTCGTTGTATTGTCAAAAAGAAAGATGGATCATTTCGGATGTGCATTGACTATCGGGAATTAAACAAACTAACAGTGAAGAACCGTTATCCACTCCCCAGAATTGATGATTTATTTGATCAGCTTCAAGGGTCGAGTGTCTATTCGAAGATCGACCTAAGGTCAGGTTATCACCAACTGAGGGTTCGAGAAGAAGACATTCCAAAGACTGCCTTCAGAACTCGTTACGGCCATTATGAATTTCAAGTTATGCCGTTTGGTTTGACAAACGCACCTGCAGTATTCATGGACCTTATGAATCGGGTGTGCAAACCATATCTGGATAAATTCGTGATTGTCTTTATTGATGATATTCTGATATATTCGAAGAACAAGCAAGAACACGAAGAGCACCTTAAGCTAATCTTAGAGTTGCTTAAGAAAGAGGAGTTGTATGCCAAATTTTCCAAGTGTGAATTTTGGATTCCCAAAGTACAGTTCCTCGGTCATGTGATCGATAGTGAAGGAATTCATGTGGATCCAGCCAAGATTGAATCCATTAAAGATTGGACATCTCCTAAGTCACCAACAGAGATTCGTTAATTTTTAGGTCTTGCTGGGTATTATCGAAGATTCATTGAAGGGTTTTCGAAGATCGCCAAACCTATGACCAAGCTCACCCAGAAGAAGGTCAAGTTTGAGTGGGGCGATAAACAAGAAGCAGCTTTTCAACTGTTGAAGCAGAAATTATGCAGTGCACCAATCCTTGCCTTACCTGAGGGAAGCGAAGATTTCATCGCATACTGCGACGCTTCAAAGAAGGGTTTGGGCGCTGTGTTGATGCAAAGAGAAAAGGTGATTTCTTATGCATCACGCCAGTTAAAAATTCATGAGAAGAACTATACGACTCATGATTTGGAACTTGGAGCAGTAGGATTCCCGCCCCTCTCAAGATTTAAGGCACTATCTGTACGGAACCAAGTTAACATGTTCACTTGATCATAAGAGCTTACAACACATTCTTGATCAGAAGGAACTAAACATGAGACAACGCCGATGGTTAGAGTTGCTTAGTGATTACGATTGCGATATTCGTTATCACCCAGGAAAAGCCAATGTCGTTGCTGATGCTTTGAGCAGATAGAACAAACCACCATTTAGAGTTCGAGCCTTAGTTCCATGACTATTCAGTTTGGAATCTCCCATAACAAATCTTTAATCTCAGACTAAAGCACGGAAACCCAGAAACATCAAGAATGAAGATGTTTGGAGGAATGTCGTTGAAAACGCTGACTAAAAAATCAGAGGCGATTAGGACGGAAAAGTTGGAACCCCTTCGGAAGGAACCCTATGCCTCATGCTTGGAGTTGGCTACCTTGTTAATGGCGATTTTTCGGACGGTGATCATGCACGGAGTCCCACAAACAAAATACTCTATACTCCGGGTTTCGACAAGATGTACCAAAAAATGAAGAAGCTATATTGGTGGCCCAATATAAAGCCGACATCGCACTATGTTTAGCAAGTGTATGACCGTGCTAAGGGTCCAAGGGCTGAACAATAAGGCCATCTAGGATTGTTGTACAAACCCAAAAACCTGAATGGAAGTGGAGACAACATCCACTATGGATTTTGTTACCTAAGCTTTCTAAGACCCGCAATGCTACACACCCATTTGGTGAAACGTTGACCGACTCACTAAGCTGCGATCTTCCACCAATGAGAGTGACTGATCCTTTGGATGAAATTAGCCAGAATGTACCTAAAGGATGTGGTCACGAGACATGGAAATACCTGTCTCAATCATGTGTTATCGTGACTCCGAGATTTGCATCCAATTTTTTGGAGGTCACTTCAGAATGCTTTGGGTACTAATTTGGATATGAGTACTGTGTACCATCCACAAACAGACCGGCAAAGCGAGAGGACCATTCAAACTCTCGAGGATATGCTGCGTGCTTGTGCGATTGACTTTGGAAAGGGTTGGGTTAACCATTTGCCAGTAGTCGAGTTTTCATACAACAATAGCTATCACGCTAGCATCAAGGCCGCACCATTCGAAGCACTTTATGGTCAAAAGTGTCATTCACCTATTTGTTGGACTGAAGTTGGAGAAGCTTAAATCCTCGTTCCAGAACTAATTCAAGAGACGACTGAGAAAATCATCCAGATCAATCAAAGGATGCAAGCCGCTCGTGATCGACAAAAGAGTTACGCCGATCTAAAGCGTAAGCCAATGGAATTCCAAGTTAGGGATAAAGTTATGCTTAAAGTTTCACCTTGGAAAGGGGTCGTACATTTTGGCAAACGGGGGAAGTTAAACCCTAGGTATGTTGGACCTTTCAAGGTGTTAGAAAAGGTCAGAGAGGTTGCTTACAAGCTCGAACTTCCTGAAGAGCTGAGCAGAGTTCATAATACATTCCATGTGTCCAACCTGAAAAAGTGTCATGCCGACGAACCATTAGCCGTTCCGTTAGATGGACTTCATCTTGATGACAAGCTTCATTTTGTTGAGGAACCATTAGAAATAGTGGGCCGTGAAGTTAAACGGTTGAAGCGAAGCCGGATCCCATTAGTCAAGGTTCGATGGAACTCCAAGAGAGGTCCTGAGTTCACGTGGGAACGTGAAGACCAATTCAAGAAGAAATACCCACACCTCTTCACCAAGACCGCACCGTCGTCAAGTGCTGCATCGTGAGCCTTGAGGACAAGGCTCGTTTAACGGGGGAAGTCTATAACACCCTGTGTTTTCAAGTCATTGACGACGTCGATAAATCTACTATTTATTTTTAGTGTCGTACGCATTTGCTTGTAATTTCATGTACTAAGTAAAATCGCGTAAGCTAAAAGTTAGCGTTCAATGTAAACGGGCATCAAACGATTAAGCGTTTACATCAATCAAGTATTACATAATTATTTTGAGAATAATTATGGTCTTTGTTTATTTTATTTTTATCGGTTACGTAAAGTGTATACGTTTCGCGATAAATTGAGTTTAGGCATACCCGGAACCACGTTAATTAATTTACACTTCAACGAATACCTATGTTTATATATAATGCTAAAAGTTTTATAAAACTTTAGCTACATAAAACACATGAGCCAAAATTTCTATGTATCAAACAAACAAATACATACACTTGATTAATAAAAATCTACACTTTCCATTTACTTCAACTTTTATCCATGCAAGTAACCATTTAAATTAGCAAGAAAGAAAAGAGCTAGTGAACATCATCCTTAAAACCATGGGATGATTCCCACATGAGGAAACATGAAAACATAAACCATTAAGAAGGGTCATGACTAGTGGTTTTGACCACTAGTCATCCCCATTTCACTCATCTTGCTCCCTTGACTCCAACGCCCCATTTCCCTCCCCCTTTGATTTTCTTGGTCAAACTTTGCTACTATCTTACCACCTTATATATATATACTACTTACATGCAAGAGCTAACATCTACACACTCTCAACACAACTTGGTCTTGTACCATGCCTTCTCATTAAACCTACACCATACCTTGTCTCTTTGACCAAGACCAAGACCAAGACCAAGACCAAGACCAAGACCATCCCTAGGAACTTACCATGTTCCATTGACTATGTCTTGCACCTTATATACATGCATTACTAGTAAGAGAACTCATACACATAAACACTTGACCAAAAATCAAACAAAATCCTTCCTTTTTCCTCTCTATATGCTACGGCATACACCAAGCACCCACACAAATCCATACAAAATTTTATTCAACCTATACCCTTCTATACACATCTATCCTAAGATATTCTAAGGTGATCCCAAGCATTGGCTAACCTTTTACAAGTATTAATCAAGAAAGGAAAGATTAGGGTTTTCTAAATCTAATCTAGGGTTTCATCTTGCAAGCTTTGGTTTTGTGGCTAAACAAGGGTTTAGCACTTGATTATCATCATCTTCATACACCATAAGGTCTACTTTAAACCTTTATGCTTTTAGTTTATGAGTTTTTACGTATATGATGTTTATATAGTGAAATCACCATTAGGATATGTTTAACTTGTAAACATGGATTTTTCTTGGAAATATAGTTTTATGAGCTTATACACATGTTGTATGGATGGTAATATGAAGTTATAAATGGATACATAAGTATTTTATAATCTTAATTAAGCTTAAAAAGTGTTAATGCAAATTAGGGTTTCAAAAGATCACTTGATATGTTCCAAGTAAAAGTATGATAAATAACATGTTAATCTTATCTATGAGATTTTAGTCATGATATATGAACACAAAAATAAAGTCATAATGGAAGTAAAAGACTTGTACTCTTTTAGTAAAGTTATAAAGTGTAAAATATAAAAACAAGGTTAAAAATAGACTTAATAAAGTCACCCAAACTTTCTGTCCAAAAGTGTTATAAAAATATACTTATTTTATATTTTTATAAGATAATACATTTCACGACGATTCCGAAAAGGTAAGAAACTTGTCAAACGGATAAATAACGAAAAAGTTATGGTAAAAACAAGTTATACGATAAATAAACGGATTTATAAAAGAATTTTTATAAAAATTATTCAAACAGCAAGTTTGATATTTTTAACAAATAATACATATTTTTAGGATTCCAAAATGATAAGAATCGTAATTTTTCAATAATAAGAAACGAGTATGATCTTCGCGATTTACGGGCAATTTAATACTTTTATAAAACTATTTTTATAAAAGTTACTGTTCATGACAGAAAGTTATATTTTTGTAAACCTTATAAATTGATAGGATTTTCAATAACGAGAACGTCCTCGAAAGAATCGTTAAAAACGGAGCTATAACGAATAAAATACGACATTTACGGGTTTTACGACAACAAATACGATTTAAATAAAACTCACGTCTGATGTGAACAGTAAAAGTTATGTTACCAGCGGGTCAAAAATATGAAAAATAATCTAAATTATGAATAACTCATCCTAATACAAAAGCGTGGCATAAGAAACGTCAAAATCGGGCTTAAAACGCAAAAGTTATGCTAGTTTTACTAAAACGATAATTATAAACGTTTTTACTTATTAAACACAATTTTACCAAAACCATTAGTTGGTGATTGAACTATATAGAATTATATGTGGTTATCAAAGTACTATATTACTAGGGAGTTTCATAATGAGGCCTCTTCGGATGGCGTATCGACGAGTTGTTGGATTTACGATTTAAAGTGTCCTAACTCCTCGAACGTCATGTCATGACCTCTTAAATTATGATAGCGAACGATAGTATGATGTGACTCACAAAGACTGTATATGATGTTAGTTAATAAAAGTCCATGGTACTTTATACGACCTATGATTTAATTTAGGTTGCATTCGATCTTTTACGTGACGCTTTATCTGCGATATTTGGATTATCAGAACTCAAGGTGAGTTCATAGCCCCACATTTTTACGATTTCAATGATTTATAATTATGGGGTGGAAACATGCTTTGTTTTATAAATTGGACGCAAGTATTGATTACATGTTTGCCTAAGTAGCGATAACCCAGTTAAGCCCATTATCATGAACTGTCAATTGCATAGATGTAGTTGGGAATTACATTATGTGAGCGCGAATGTTATTTAATAGATCTATTCGGGAAACGACCTCCCCGTTCGGGTGACTAGCTATCACCGGGAACGAACGTTATAGCATGTCGAATTTTAGATGTTTCGGGTTAAAACATCATTGCGGGCTGAGTAGCAATATTTTGCGAACAAGACTGTCGAGCTTCAGTGTCATGAGCTTAGTGTAAATGTAATATAGTTTTGTGATGCTGCATGTGTTGCATTATCACGGGGACAAAGTCGTGCAGTCCTGCTATTATGATTTATCAAACCTATGAATTCACCAACATTATTGTTGACGTTTTAAAGCAATGTTTTCAGGAGATCAGTAAGTACAAAGGTGCCAAGGATACATTGGGGATTTTGTTTTGGGATTCATGCTAAAGATATGGTAGGTTTTATGTTGTAAACCAGTTCTTTGTAATATAATCGGAACAAGTTAAAAGGCTTCGGGCTATTGTATCAATTATTTGTTAAATTCCAATGTATAGTTTTAAAACGACTTTTTGGTCGTTTATATATTATTTGTGTTATTGATCTATGAAGTAACACGCCCCAGACCCTTATTCCGCTGCGACCCAATTTGGGGGTGTTACAGATTGGTATCAAGAGCCAAGGTTATAGAGAACCAGGTCAAATGTTCTTGCTGGACTATAACCGTTTTTTCAAACATTGCATTCATAAAAAGGGTTTTTTATGAGACACTAGTTGTTTGCATTAGTTAGTTTTACTAGATGCTTACATGATGCATATACGTGTTCATATTATAGTACGTACGTTCTTGTGGGTATATTGTATATATACAAAGATGGTTTGCATTCTTTCAAACAAACTCTACAATTATTTATATAAGGGATATTTATATTATAGGTGAATTTTCTTAGGGCTAGGTTTTTTTATACGATAAGTCGTAGGTCCTAAGCGCTTACCTAAACTTTAAGCTATCGAATCAGATGACTCTTCCCATCATTCTTTTTGCCCTGAGGGCATATTCATATTAAAAACATAACAGCCTTATATACTATTTTATATCAGTTAAGTTTTTGCTCGTTGCAAGCAGTTATGTTTTTCATCATCGACGGGTTACCTATACGTCCTTTCTATATTTATCTGAGCATTTAGATATTACATGAGCTTTTGATGAGGAGATGAGGACCAATGACGGATCAGCCTCTTATATGCTGATGCCTCACTTACAGCCTATCACAAGGGTACATTGCTAAACTCGATCCAGAAGAGGCTAAGGAGGACCTGAGGAGAATCCTGCTGAACATCATGCGACGGATGAGAAATTATTGATAATGAGTCATCTGATGATGACAACGATGATGATGATGTTAAGAAGGATGAGGAGGACGAGGAGAAGGAGGAGCACCTAGCTTCGGCCGACCCTTCTACTGTACCTACAGATAATCCTGTCCCCTCAAGCTGAGAATACAGAGGCATTTGAGACTGATTAGTCTGCTTCTACATCACCCACCTTCCACACCATTTCATTTGTCTTTTAGGACAAATCCGTGCAGGACGGATATCTATTAATACCATACTCCCCGATCATTCATTACCAAGGCATGCATGAATGAGTTGCTGTCTGCACTACCTTTATCATCCCAAAAGAATATTGATCACTTAAAGATAACCAGAGTCTAGGCTCTGAATCTTGAGAGGCACCCTGGCATAGACAAAATAGATTTGTCAGTGTAGTTATTTTGTATTCCACTAAACTTGAGTAATCACTCTGGTTGGTAGTGTTAATAAAAAGCTTGTACTCTATTACCTCATGTTAAAACGATGTAATAAGTATTAAATTACGTTGTTGGTTATGATCATGTACTGTACGAGGGGGATTTATTTTATGTCATGGTTGCTGTTATCTTATATCTACGCATAACGTGGTCTCACCTTACCTACTTGTTGGGATCACGGAGTGTTATGATTTTCCCTTGAATGAAACTTCATATACATTTTGTTCTTGTGATTTTCAGGGAAACAATGACAACTGTTCGAACAAGAGGATGGGTGTTGAGGAAATTGAGGGGTGGTAGGGCCCAGCGAGTGGCTTTCTGCTATCGTGGTATTGCATTTATGAGACGAAAACCAACATGGCCCGTAAGTCAATAAGCCAGACCGAACAACAAGAATGCAAGGTAGTAGAGAATGCTAACAACAAGAGAAAGTGGGAAGGTAACCACAATGGGCAATGTACTGTAAAGGGCGGAAATTTCAGAAGGTTGCCACATGACCCGGGAGTGTAGATCCTATGCTGCTGGAATCAACGAACACACTGAATGAGTGTGGGGAAGTCTGAGACACTTCAAGAGTAAGTGTCCAATAGTGAAGTTTCATAACCGTGTGGACAAAAAGATGCACTCTTTCCGAACACCAGGCTGAGACAAGAGGAAGATGATAACATTCAAGGGGAACAATTCAAAACCAACAACAGCCAGAACAATAGACAAATACTGGCAAAGCTTACGCTGCTTGGCTCGGGAAAAGAAATATTACGGCGGTCCAAGCGTTGTGTCCTAAAGCAACTATCTCATAATGGTCCAAGTCCTCCCAAATGCCAAAGGTGCAACATAATGGGCCATCTGTCGTAACTGTAGGAGACCTACAACTGACATCTGCTAATACCAAGAGGCACGGGGACAAGTCAGGAAGGTTAATTGTATGATGTGGGAATCAAGGGGCACTACAAGAGGGGATTGCCCAGAGCGAATGACCAAAGTCTTTACAACAAATTGGAGGTACTTAGAGCACATGAAAGTGGTGGCATACCTTAAGAGAAGGGGGAAAACCGATCAGTCCTACACATTAAAGATGAGATAAAGGCTTAAAAGAGAAAGTTGTCTCTCTTTGCCAAATAAATCCTAAGTTGAAACTATCTGAGCTTTATCTCCTTAGGAGTTATCGTTGTATTTCCCTTAATTTTTAGTTGTACGAATGATTTCAAATTATCTATCAAATTATCGTATTATGAGAATTTCGTCAATATTAACTTAGGAAAAAAAATGTTCCATATTACTCGTACAAAAACTACTTCTACGAATTCTTGACATATAAAACGCTATTTTGACGAAAATGAGCAATGCATCGTTAGTCCTCAATTATACATGGCCTGATCAACTATGTATAATTCAGGAAGGTACCATGCCGTGCTGAGAGTAGTCACTCTAAAAACCTCTTAAGAAAACAATTTTCTACTTATATCATGTTTTGTGTGCGTATTCATAGAACGCGTTTACTTTTAGAAATCGAATTAGTAACCCTATCAACTAAGCAGACCTTCACTCCGTCTTACTATAAAGTTGGCATCATCTTATACCAAATCTTAAGCCAAGAAGCCAAGACACATTACTAGTCGCCTTATGACAATTTCGCTATCGAATTTGCTCGCCATTAGAGAAGTTACTAAATCACCAATTCAACATAAACTTAATGCATGTAGAACTTGGTAACTTCGATGCTATAATCGGTATGGATTGGTTGGCGAGGTACCAAGCGGTCATTGTGTGTGCCGAGAAGATTGTTCGCATCCCCTGGAGAAACAAAACCTTAATCATACACGGTGATGGAAGTAACCAGGGAAATGTGACACGATTAAACATCATTTCGTGCACTAAAACGCAGAAGTACATGGAAAAAGGATTTCCTATCCTTTTGGCACATGTTACTGCAAAAGAGGTTGAAGACAAGTCGGAGAAGAAGCGACTTGAAGGCGTACCAATAGTTCAAGACTTTCCTAAAGTATTTCCTGAGGACTTGCCGGGTCTTCCTCCGACTCGACAAGTGGAGTTTCAAATTGATTTAGTACCTGGTGCTGCACCTGTAGCACGGGCACCTTATCGATTGGCGCCTTTCGAAATGAAAGACTTATCGGAGAAACTGAAAGAGCTATCCGACAAAGGCTTTATAAGACCCAGTTCCTCACCTTGGGGAGCTCCAGTCTTGTTTGTCAAAAAGAAGGATGGATCATTCCGGATGTGCATTGACTATCGGGAATTAAACAAACTGACAGTGAAGAACCGTTACCCACTCCCCAGAATTGATGATTTATTTGATCAGCTTCAAGGGTCGAGTGTCTACTCGAAGATCGACCTAAGGTCAGGTTATCACCAACTGAGGGTTCGAGAAGAAGACATTCCGAAGACTGCCTTCAGAACTCGTTATGTCCATTACGAATTTCAAGTTATGCCGTTTGGTTTGACAAACGCACCTGCCATATTCATGGACCTTATGAATCGGGTATGCAAACCATATCTGGATAAATTTGTAATTGTCTTTATTGACGATATTCTGATATATTCGAAGAACAAGCAATAACACAAAGAGCATCTTAAGCTAATCTTAGAGTTGCTTAAGAAAGCTTAAGAAGGAGGAGTTGTATGCCAAGTTCTCCAAATATAAATTTTGGATTCCCAAAGTACAGTTCCTCGGTCACGTGATCGATAGGAGGACATTATGTGGAATCCAGCCACTCAATTGAATCCCATTAAAGATTGGACATCTCCTAAGTCACCAACGGAGATTTCGTCCAATTTTTAGGTCTTGCTGGGTATTATCGAAGATTCATTGAAGGGTTTTCAAAGATCGCCAAACCAATGACTAAGCTTACTCAAAAGAAGGTCAAGTTTGAGTGGGGCGATAAACAAGAAGCAGCTTTTCAACTGTTGAAGCAAAAGTTGTGCAGTGCACCAATCCTTGCATTACCCGAAGGAAGCGAAGATTTCATCGCATACTGCGACGCTTCAAAGAAAGGTTTGGGCGCTGTGTTGATGCAAAGAGAAAAGGTGATTTCTTATGCATCACGCCAGTTAAAAATTCATGAGAAGAACTATACGACTCATGATTTAGAACTTGGTGCAGTGGTGTTCGCTCTCAAGATCTGGAGACATTATTTATATGGAACTAAGTGTACGGTGTTCACCGATCACAAGAGTTTGCAACACATTTTAGATCAAAAAGAGTTGAACATGAGGCAACGCCGATGGTTAGAGTTGCTAAGTGATTACGATTGCGATATTCGTTATCACCCGGGGAAAGCAAATGTCGTTGCTGATGCTTTGAGCAGGAAAGAACGAGAACCACCGTTAAGAGTTCGAGCCTTAGTCATGACTATTAGCTTGGATCTTCCCAAACAGATCTTAAATGCTCAGACTGAAGCGCGAAAACTAGAGAACATTAAGAGTGAAGACGTTGGGGGAATGTTGATTGAAAACGCTAAATTTCCAGAAGCAATTAGGGAACAAAAGTTGGAACCACATGCGGATGGAACGATGTGCCTCAATGGCAGGAGCTGGCTACCTTGTTATGGCGATTTGCGGACGGTGATCATGCACGAGTCCCACAAATCAAAATACTCTATACATCCGGGTTCTGACAAAATGTACCAAGATATGATAGGAAGTATATTAGTGCCCAACATGAAAGCGACATTGCCACCTAAGTTAGCAAGTGTTTGACTGTCGCTAAGGTCACGGGCCGACTTCCAAAGGCTCATCAGGATTGTTGGTACTTACCTAAGATACCTGAATGAAGATGGACAACATCACCATGGATTTTGTTACTAAAGCTTCTAAGTCGTCGCAAGGCTTATGACACAATTTTGGGTGATTATTGACGATCACTATGTCTGCGATCTACAACCGATGAAAGAACTGTCCTTTGGGATTAAACTTGCAAGAATTTACTGAAGGAGGTGGTCACGAGAATGGAAATACCAGTTTCTTAATCATTTGTGTTCGCCGACCCGAGATTCGCATCAAAATTTTTGGAGGTACTTCAGAACGCTTTGGGTATAATTTGGATATGGAGTATGCGTAACATTCAACAGACGGGCCAAAGCAAGAGTTACATCAAACTCTCGAGGATATGTTGCGTGCTTGTGCAATCGACTTTGGAAAGGGTTGGGTTAACCATTTGCCATTAGTCGAGTTTTCATTACAACATTGTATCCGCTAGCATCAAGGCCGCACCATTCGAAGCACATATGGTCGAAGTGTCGTTCACTGGTTGGTTGGCTGAAGTTGGAGAAGCTCAAAATTACTCGGTCCAGAAAACTATTCAAGAGACCACTGAGAAAATCATCCAGATCAAGCAAAGGATGCAGGCTGCTCGTGATCGATAAAAGAGTTACGCTGACTTGAAGCGTAAACCAATGGAATTCCAAGTCGGGGATAAAGTTATGCTTAAAATTTCGCCTTGGAAAGGGGTCATACGTTTTGGCAAACGGGGGAAGTTAAACCCTAGGTATGTTGGACCTTTCAAAGTGTTAGAAAAGGGTCGGAGAGGTTGCTTACAAGCTCGAGCTTCCTGAAGAGCTGAGCAGAGTTCATAATACATTCCATGTGTCCAACCTGAAAAAGTGTCATGCCGACGAACCATTAGCCGTTTCGTTGGATGGACTTCATCTTGATGACAAGCTTCATTTTGTTGAGGAACCATTAGAAATAGTGGGCCGTGAAGTTAAACGGTTGAAGCGAAGTCGGATCCCATTAGTCAAAGTTCGATGGAACTCCAAGAGAGGTCCTGAGTTCACATGGGAACGTGAAGACCAATTCAAGAAGAAATATCCACACCTCTTCACCAAGACCACACCGTCGTCAAGTGCTGCATCGTGAGCCTTGAGGACAAGGCTCGTTTAACGGGGGAAGTCTATAACACCCTGTGTTTTCAAGTCATTGACGACGTCGATAAATCTACTATTTGTTTTTAGCGTTGTACGCGTTTGCTTGTGATTTCATGAATTAAGTTCAAATCGCGTAAGTTAAAAATGAGCGTTCAATGTAAACGGGCATCAAACAATTAAATGTTTACATCAAGCAAGGGTTAAGTAATTATTTTGAGAATAATTATTAACTTTGTTCATTTTATTTTTATCGGATACGTAATGTGTATACGTTTCGCGATAAAATGCGTTTAGGCACTCCCGGAACCACCAAAACTTTTCTACGCTTCAACAAATACCCACATTTATACCCAATACATAAAAAGTTACAAAAATATATCATATATAACATATATATGCCGAAATTATTGCAATATATACAAGGTTATATAAGAAAAATCCTACACTTGGTCAAATGTACCTCATTTGCATTAAAACCTAGCCATTCCATGTTGGTTTGACCAAAGACACAAAAACTTGAATCCTTGAAATCCTCTTGATGTGGTTAATGTTTTACTTAGCTATTTGACCAAGACTTCTTATATAAGATACAAGTAACTAGCTAAGACTTTACTTCCTATACAAACACTTAGAAAAAAATTCACAAACCCCCCTTTTGTGCCCATAGAGCCCACGGCTCAATACTCTCACCCACACAAATCCATACAAAATTTTATTCAACCCATACACACTTATACACATCCATCCTAAGATATTCTAAGGTATTTCCAAGCATTGGCTAAGCATGTTCAGTAAAATGATAATCCAAAGTAACAAGGCACCAGGGTTTCTTGGTTATAATCTTGGGTTTTTTTTTTTTTTTTTTCAAAGTCTAAACAAGGTTTAGCATTATTTATCCACATCCCTACATCATCTCATTAAGGTTATCTTAGCCTTAACTTTTCATTTTATGATTATATGAATTATGTGATGTTAATTTTTATAAGTTGGGAAAAAAAAAAAATTCCCAACCATTTTAGGATATGTTGTAACTTGTTAAACAAGGATTCTTCTTGGAAATATAGTTTAATATACATGTTGTGTTATTACTAATATCATGTTAATATGGATGAGAAAATATTGTACCATGTTATTTTGATGTAAAAATGATTAACTACAAATTAGGGTTTATAAAAGTTTCATAATATGTTTCAAGTTAAAGAAATACAAATGACATGTTAAGGTTAATTATGGACCTATAGTAATGTTATATGATCATTAAAATAAGGATATAACAAGATGAGAAGACTTGTATACTTATGGTTATTATGTAAAAAGTATAAAGTGGTAAAACATAAAAACAAGGTCAAAAATGGACTTATGAAAGTTATTTAAACATTCTGTCCAAAAGTGTTATAAAAATATACTTATTTTATATTTTTATAAGATAATACATTTCACGACGATTCCGAAAAGGTAAGAAACTTGTCAAACGGATTAATAACGAAAAAGTTACGTTAAAAACGAGTTATACGTTAATTAAACGGAGTTTATAAAATAACTTTTATAAAACTTATATCAAACAGCTAGTTTGATATTTTTAACAAATAATACATATTTTTAGGATTCCAAAATGATAAGAATCGTAATTTTTCAATTAATAACGAACGAGTTATGAATTTCGCGAGTTTACGACAATTAATACTTTTATAAAACTATTTTTATAAAAGTTACTATTCATGACAGAAAGTTATATTTTTGTAAACCTCATAAAATTATAGAACTTTCAAAAACGAGAACGTCCTCGAAAGAATCGTTAAAAACGGAGCTATAACGAATAAAATACGACATTTACGGGTTTTACGACAACAAATACGATATAAATAAAAGTCACGTCTGATGTGAACAGTAAAAGTTACTGTTCACCAGAGGGTCAAAATATCAAAAATGTCAAATTATGATAACTCGTCCTAATACGAAAAGATGGGCATAAGAAACGCGAGAATCGGGTTTAAAACGCGAAAGTTACGCCAGTTTTGCTAAAACGGTAATTATAAACGTTTTAACTTCTTAAACACAATTTTACCAAAACTATTAGTTGGTGATTGAGCTATATAGAATATTATGTGGTTATCAAAGTACTATATTACTAGGGAGTTTCATAATGAGGCCTCTTCGGATGGCGTTTCGACGAGTTGTTGGATTTACGATTTAAAGTGTCCTAACTCCTCGAACGTCATGTCATGACCTCTTAAATTATGATAGCCCGAACGATAGTACGATGTAACAACTATAAGATTATATTCAAGTACTCGGTACTTATACGACCTATGATAATTTAGGTTGCATTCGATCTTTTACGTGACGCTTTATCTGCGAACTCAAGGTGAGTTCATAGCCCCACATTTTCACGATTTCAATGATTTATAATTATGGGGTGGAAACATGCTTTGTTTTATAAATTGGACGCAAGTATTGATTACATGTTGCCTAAGTAGCGATAACCCAAGTTGAGCCCCTTTATCATGAACTGTCAATTGCATAGTTGTAGTTGGGAATTACATTATGTGAGCGCGAATGTTATTTAATAGATCTATTCGGGAAACGACCTCCCCGTTCGGGTGACTAGCTATCACCGAGAACGAACGTTATAGCATGTCGAATTTAGGATGTTTTCGGGTTGAACATCTAATCGGGCAGAAATTGCAATATATAGTTTAATTGCAAGAAAGATCGTCGAGCTTAGTGTAAATATAATCTAGTTTTGTGATGCGTGCATGTGTTGCATTATCACGGGAAAAGTCTTGCGGTCCTACATATTTTGATTTATCAA
>BQNB010091648.1:7910-26817 GCA_026074375.1 Tanacetum coccineum
TTCCGTGTGTCAGAGCACTTGTGCTTCTTTTGCACTCAATTTAGTGCAAAATCCTTGTCCTTGGTGTGCTTCTTGTTAGACCCGCGTGTCATTCTTCTTGGGTTTGGACCAATGAGAGTCTTGGATGACGTTTCCTTTTGCCACATAGGAGCTTAGAACTCGAATCTTTGCTCCTTATTATCAATTATGATTTCCCCTTGATTTTGACTCGGGGTTAAATGGAGATGACGATGAACAGTAAAAGGGTTTTACCAGCGTAATTTTTATATTTAAAAGGTGGGGTGTTTGACTCGGGGTGTTTTGGGTTTTGACTTGGGCTAGGGAAAAGGGTTTTGGGCCGGTTTTATTTAGATGGGTTAATATAAGAAGATAACGCCCATTATCTTATATGTATTAAAAGATAACGGCTGTTAGGGTTTTTGGGCCTTTTGTGCAATATGGTTTAACTTAGAGGGTTGATTTGGTATTTTTGAAAGATTTGTCTTCTTGTGGTTGACCAGGGTTGACCATAAGTTGACTTTTTTACCTTTGATAGCAAACTTATGGCTCTTGTACATTCTTTATCCGTTCCCGTGTCCGTGTTTGTCCGGCTTTGACCGTTTTCTTGTGATTTTTGCTATATCCATACCTACACAATCACAAAGACAAAACAAGCAATATACAAGCATTTTAAGCATAATTTTGTCTTTTATGGGTCATTTTTGATATAAAACGGATATGTGTTTTCACACATATCAAAATTCCCCAAACTAAGCGATTGCGTGTCCTCACGCAATATTATATGCTTTAAAACCAAATACCTCAAAACTTCCCCAAACTAAATCTTTGAAAAGTAGCAAAGACTTTCGTGGAGAAAGTTAAGAAATCACAAGCTTTAAAACACCCCATTTTCCTATTTTTCAAAACTTTTTTTTTTTTTTGTGAAAAGTGAATATTTCGACTTTCGTTATTTCCATAACTGTTAGGGATCATAGAACAAGATGCATTTCGATCCGAGAATGCCCCAAAAAGGATAAATTCATCGTCCTCGACTTTTCACTTGCTCCAAACCAAGCTTAAAACGAAATCACAGCTAAATATTAGTAAAGATGCTAACACTACTCATATTTGCAACTTGTGAACTTTTTACTCCCGACATTTACTATATCTTAAGTGAGTGTGCTATTTTGAATTTCAACCATGGATCAACGTTTTACAAAATACTATGCTTCACGTTCCACCCAAGAATAATGAGTTTGAAGGCGAGATCATCCCATGTAGCGACTTTCGTCTCGGCACATCCCAACCTTGCGGCTAAAAAAAAAAAGAGACCAGGCTATTGACACCGAACGCCACAGAGACTAGTATCGGACTCACAGACCTTAAAGGTTTCAAAAACTCTTAGTTCCCGAATATTCATACTTATAAAATAGAAATAGTCAAAGTTCAAAAGCATATTAAATTAAACAAATAGAAATCTAGTTTATTAATTCAGACTAACTTTAAACATATATGCATGTAACCCTCGAACCTTTAGAAGGCTGCAACACGTTGTGAGCCGCAAAGAGTTAAGTAAACTTTTATCACCCACAGTTTATATTTATTAAATATATTTAATACATAAATATATATATATATAGTTATAATATATATATTATTATTATTATTATTATTATTATTATTATTATTATTATTATTATTATTTTAAGAAGACTTCTTTTTGAAAAATTCAAGTATAAGTTTGAACTAAGACTAAAATTTTTGCTATATATTACATAAAAATTGTTGATTTAAGTTTAATCTCCAAAAACAGCACGTATATTAGTCCGGTTAAGAGCTTATGGGAGAAAAAATCACAAATTACATACATGAGCTCTTAAGATTTCCAACTAATCCTTGTTTAGCATCCCACTCATACTTAACTCTATCATTTTTCGTTCTTCGTGAATTTTTGCGAACGCTTAGCCTAAAAGTTAAGGAACAAGCTAGAGCTCAACACGCTCGATCGGGTCAAAATTTACTCTTATTCTACCCAGCAGGAAAGTCAAAATTGTGACAAAAACACTTATTTTATTTTTGAAAATTTTAAAAATTTTCATTTTTTTTTGAAAATTTTGGTGGGAAAACGGGGTACGTGAGAACAACGGGCAAAAGTAGGTAAGATTATATCGAAGATATACTACCCCATACTAAAATTAAACATTGTCCTCAATGTTTCCTAGCTAAAAACCCCATACTAGAACTCAAAAAGGTCGAATGCATAACTCAAGCCTGAAGAAAGTATCACAAAAATCTTAAGCCGTTTATCAAGTGTGCTAAAAGATAAATGTTAGTCGATAATAATCTTTAGGATATCGGATTTCCCCAAACTAATGGCAAGCAAAGGCTAGGAAGCTCGAGTGGACCGGGACAAAACACCGAACACGAGAGTCTTCAGAAAATTTGGGTCAATCCTGCAAACAATCACAAGTACAAACAACAAACACAAAGATCGGAAGAGTACAAGCCTCCTCACAACACATTAGAAATAAGAAAGAAAATAGAAAATGGATAAGCATGGGGTGCCTCCCACGAAGCGCTTTGTTTTTGGTAACCGAGTCACATAGCTTGACTCGATCCCTGAATTCATTCGTCCTTAGGGAAAGTCTGGAGATCCGGGACAACCATGGTTGGTGTGTCCCCTCCGAAGTAGTGCTTAAGTCGGTGGCAATTCACTTTGAAGTTTGATCCGTCGGTATGAGATAATTTTGCAGTGCCATATGGAAAAACTTCGGTTATAGTGAAAGGGCCGGACCATCGGGTTTTAAGCTTCCCCGAGAATATCTTTAGACGAGAGTTGAAAAGCAAGACTTGATCACCAACATTGAAAATGCGGTTTTTGATCTTTGAGTCGTGAAGCTTCTTTGTCCTCTCCTTATAAATCAAAGAATTCTCGTATGCTTGATCACGAAGCTCATTAAGTTCATTAAGTTGCAGCTTCCGGTGATCGCCCGCGGTTTTAAGATCGAAATTAGCATGTTTTAATGCCCAATATGCTTTATGCTCTAATTCGATAGGTAGATGACACGACTTTCCATACACGAGCTTGTAAGGGGTGCAACTAATTGGTGTCTTATAAGCGGTACGGAATGCCCATAGAGCGTCATCAAGCCTATCGGACCATGAGGCACGGTTTTCTCCAACCGTCCTTTCTAAAATACGTTTTAACCCATGATTCGACACCTCGACTTGACCACTCGTTTGAGGGTGGTAAGCGGTAGCAAGACGATGAGTGACCCCATACTTAGACATTACTTTAGCAAATTTATCATTACAGAAATGGGTCCCACGATCGCTTATAATAGCTCTCGGTGTACCGAATCGGGCAAAAAGAGATTTCAAAAACTTAACTACAACTCTAGCATCGTTAGTGGGGAGCGCCTTGGCTTCGACCCATTTTGAAAGATAATCAACAGCTACGAGGATGTATTTATTTCCTCTTGAAGATGGAAATGGTCCCATAAAGTCTATGCCCCAGACATCAAAGATTTCACACACTTGGATGGAATTTTGTGGCATCTCATCTCGTTGTGAAATTTTTCCCTGACGCTGGCATGAGTCACAGTTTTTGACTAACTCATGGGCATCTTTGTAGATTGTGGGCCAATAGAAACCGGCATCAAATACTTTCCGAGCGGTGAGATTGGCACTATGATGGCCCCCGGTGGGTCCTTCATGACAAGCTTTGAGAATATCAATAGCTTCTTGCCCATGCACACACCGTCGAATGATTTGATCCGCACAAGTTCGAAAAAGATAGGGATCGTCCCAGAAATAATGTTTGACATCCTTAAAAAACTTCCTCTTTTGTTGAGTTGACATTCCTTTGATGATAAAATTCCCCGCATGGAAATTTGCATAGTCAGCAAACCATGGGGTACTTTTACTAGAAATAACTCCAAGAGTTTCTAAAGGAAAATGTTCATTAATGTTCTTGTTTTCTAACACATCCTTATGAGGATTCTCAAGTCTAGATAAATGATCTGCCGCGAGGTTTTCAGCTCCTTTCGTGTCAATGACGTTGAAATCGAATTCCTGAAGGAGGAGAACCCACCTTAGCAATCTTGCCTTGGCATCTTTTTTGGCAAATAGGTACTTAAGGGCGGAATGGTCCGTATACACTATGCTTTTATTCATGATGAGGTATGACCGGAATTTTTCAAAAGCGTACACCACAGCTAACATTTCCTTTTCTGTTGTGGTGTAGTTCGATTCCGCCTCGGTCATTGTTTTGCTTGCATAATGTATAGGCCTAAAGTGTTTCTCAATTCGTTGCCCCAGAACCGCACCTATGGCATAGTCGCTTGCATCGCACATAAGCTCAAAGGGTTGGTCCCAGTCGGGGGCAATCAGAATTGGAGCTTCGGTTAATTTCTTCTTTAAGGTCTGAAAAGCTTGAATGCATTCCTCGGAGAAAATGAAAGGAGTGTTTTTCTCAAAGAGATGAGTCATGGGTCGAGAAATTTTTGAAAAGTCCTTGATGAATCTGCGGTAAAAACCTGCATGTTCGAGAAAACTCCTAATACCCTTGACGGTATTTGGGTGAGGTAATTTAGCAATGACGTCTATTTTGCCTTTTTTGACTTCTATTCCTTTCTTTGAAATTTTATGTCCAAGAACGACGCCTTCTTTCACCATAAAATGGGTTTTTTCCCAATTTAGAGCCAAATTAGTGTCTTCACACCGTTTAAGCATCTTTTCTAAATTGGAAAGGCACGTTGAGAAAGAATTTCCGAAAACTAAAAAGTCATCCATGAAAACTTCCATTGTCTTTTCCATCATATCATGGAAGATAGCCATCATACACCTCTGGAACGTGCCTGGTGCATTGCATAAGCCAAAAGGCATGCGGCGGTAAGCAAACGTTCCATATGAGCAGGTGAATGTGGTCTTCTCCTGATCTTTCGGATCGATTGGTATTTGAAAGTAACCCGAGAAACCATCGAGGAAACAATTGTATTCATTTCCTACGAGTCTCTCAAGCATTTGATCCATAAACGGCAAAGGGAAGTGGTCTTTCTGGGTGGCTTCGTTCAACTTACGATAATCAATACAAACTATCCATCTCGTTACAAGTCTAGTTGGTACTAACTCGTTTTCATCATTGGTCACTATAGTCATCCCTCCTTTCTTTGGTACACAGTGCACTGGGCTCACTCAAGGACTATCCGAGATTAGGTAGATTAATCCAGCGTCAAGAAGTTTTTCAACCTCTTTCTTAATGACATCGTGGATCTTTGGATTAACCCTTCTCTGATGTTGGACCGCTGGTTCATAATCCTCTTCCATTAGAATTTTATGAGAACAAAATTCTGGGTTAATACCCTTTATGTCGGAGAGTTTCCAAGCGATGGCTCGCTTTCGGGACTTAAGAACCTTTATGAGAGCGGTCTTTTCATCAACACTCAAATCTTTGGCAATAATGACGGGCAACTTGTTGTTGTCTTCCAAAAATGCGTATTCGAGATGAGGCGGTAAGTCCTTAAGTTCGACCTCGGGAGGTTCATCAATTGAAGATTTGTTGTTCGTAGGTTCAATTACTTTAAGCTCTTTTCGAAATTCGGGCAAATAATTTCCTTGGTTCGGAGGGGGTGAAGGATCACTATTAAGGAGTGCTTCGAGAACAAGAATGTCCCCCTCTGGGTCATAATAGGATTCATCAACTTCCGGTGAAGTTGGATCGTCGGCTAGAGCAAGAAAAGCATCAGCTTCTTCGAGAAGGAGAAAATCACTATCCCCGAAAGGAGTGAGAGTCGGAGAAGAATTTGAAACTATCGGGTCATATCCGGGAGTGGGATTGCCACTTGCGATCACGTCGGAAAATCCTAGAACTTCTTGCGAGTACTCTTCACATGTAGCATCAATAAGATCGACTCGGTTTAATGACTCGAGGTTATTATATGAAATAGAAGGAGTATCACCACACTTAAGAGTCAAAGATTGGTCATCATGTCTAAGGGTTATTTCCCCTTCGTAAACATCTATCAGAGCATGAGCCGTACTAAGAAAAGGTCTCCCGAGTATCAACGGTACTCGAGGATCGGCTATAAAATCTAATACTACAAAGTCGGCCGGAAAGTAGAATCTTCCAACTTTTACAAACACATTTTCGGCTACACCGGTTGGTTTTGAAATTGTACGGTCGGCTAATTCTAACACCATTTTAGTATCATTAAGGCCCGGGAGTCTAAGCTTCTTCCATATGGAAAGAGGCATGAGATTGATGCTAGCACCTAAATCGGCTAGGGCTAAGCAATCATCAAACTCCGAAAAGTCGCATGGAATGAGAAATCGACCGGGGTCACCAAGCTTTTCCGGAAGCTTTTTGAGGACAACCGCACTACAATTTTCATTCAAAGGTGTCTTAGTTAACTCAATTAACTTGTCTTTGTTATTAAGCAATTTCTTGAACATTGGAGCAAATTTAGGCATATGAATGAGAGCGTCCACGAAACTTAGCTCAAAATGAAGGTCACGAAAAATATCCATAAACTTTGAAGCTAAAATATCATCCTTTTCGTGGAGCTTCTCTTTTGCAAGTCTTGAAGGGTAAGGCAAATTAGTCTTGGTCATTTTAGCAACAAAAGGCTCATCAATTGGTTCTTTGTCTTTGTTTTGTTCTTGGACCAAAGGAGGTTGGATTTCTTCGGTGCTTGGAAGCACCGTATCCTTTGTCACCTCGGGTTCCTTTTCTACCACCTGCAGTGGAATCGGAGGTCCATCATATGAAACACCAATTCGGGTGGTAATGGCCTTGGCTTCATTCCTAGGGTTTGGTATGGTGTTGCTTGGAAGAGAACCCAAACTCAAAGCATTTTTATTGTGATAATTTTGCATAAAACTTAACATCATGTTTTGAAAATCATCTTGCTTCTTTTGAGAATCATTATAACTCCTTTGAAAATTATTTTGATTTCTTTGAAAATTATCCAATTTCATTTGCAAAATATTCATATTAGCATCATTAGCTTTCGTGTAAGCTTCAAATTTTAAGTTTGTCACCGGAGCTTGTTGAACGAGGGCTTGATAAGCCGGAGCTTGATGGTTTAAGCCCGAGTTATTGTTAGCTCCTTGATGAACTTGATTCCCTTGGTTCCTATTGTTGTTATACCCTTGGTTTTGGTTATACCCTTGATGGTTCCTATTGTTGTTTTGGGCATTTGGTTGGGTAAAACCGGGTGGTCTCATTTGGTTAGCCACACTAGGAGGACGGTATCCAGAATTTCCTTGAACAAAATTGCCAACGGCGGCTGTTTGTTGACATTGGTGAAGATTATCATGAAAAACGGGAAATTTGTGTCCTCCTCTTATTAAAGGACAATTATTGAAGTTATGATTAGCACCACAAGTAACACACATTTCCTCAACCGCTTTGACGGTAGCGGGAGTCGTAACAACTAACGCTTTCATCTCATTAATAGATTTTTCTAATCGACTCATCCTAATTTCCATTTTATCTTCGAGAGTTGCAGCGATTTGTTGAAGTTTGAAAGAATTAGAGGGTGAAGAAGTAGAAGGAGGAGCATTCATACTCACTCTTGACATGGCGTTCCGTGAATGGCGAACTTTTGCCTTACTCTCGATTATACGTAAACAATCATTAGGCATCTTATCCAAAAAATAACCTCCTGCGGCGAAATTCAACGAATCTTGGTCATTGTAATTCAAAGCATTATAAAACGTGTCGATTTGATGTGTTAACAAAAAACTATGATGAGGACAAGCACGTAGAAGATCCTTGAAACGATCCCATGCCTCGTAAAATGTTTCGTTGGCATATTGACGAAAGTTCGTTATCTCATTGCGGAGATTAGTCGTTTTTGAAGGTGGTAAAAATTTATGGATAAACTTTGAGACAAGATCATCCCAAGTCAAAATAGATTGAGGGGGCTCTTTATCTAGCCAAGTTTTAGCCACTCCATCAATCGAAAACGGGAAAAGCAAAAGCTTAACCGTTGTGCTAGGCACATTTTGAAATCAAAAATTATTGGTGATCTTTTCAAAATATCGAATATGACCATGAGGGTCCGTTTTGTCACCATCACCATAAAATTTGTTAGATTGAACAAGGGTGATGAGACTCGGTTTAAGTTCAAAATTGTCCGCTTGAAACGGAGGAATAACAATAGCATCCTCAAACCCCTCGGTGGGTGCTTGAAGGAGCTCGACCATGGTACGATTATCGGCCATCGGTATCTCGGGTACCTCAACAATAACCGGTGTTAATTGTTGTTGTTGATGACGGTTACGGTTACGGTTACGGGTTTGAGAACGAGTGCGCATGCACTAAAAATATAAAAAGAAACAAGAAATTACACTAATTTTTTTTATTTTTCAATTTATTCACAATCTATTTTAACGGACAACGAGAGGACAACTTAAACCAAATAATCAAATTTACTTCACGGTAACTCTTAAAAAAATTACTTCTTAAGATGAGCCGTACCTCGTAAATGACACAAATGGCAAGTTTTTTAATCTTTTATTCGAGTTGGGAACTTATTGATGGATAATACCTCAATTGAAGGTATTATTTGTTGGTGTTCTTTAACCAACTTTGTTTATTTTATTATTTTATTTTTTATAGACAATTTTTTATATTTTTGATTTTTTTTAATTTTTTTTATATGATAATTATACAAATAAAAGAAAAAAGAAATATTTTTTACTTTTTATTTTTATTTTTTTATTATTTTTTTGATTTTTTATAAAAAAACGTAACTTTTGAAAACGAAAGGTTCTTCAAATCACGATCGACAAACTTCAAACGAAAGAATCTTAATCACAAATCCCAGGCAGCGGCGCCAAAAATTGATTCGTTAAAATCAACACACGTATTGATAAAATATAAAATAATATGAAATTCCTAAACTACCCTTATTTCACTTTTATCCATTTTTAGCTTATAACCTTGAGATTTTAAGATCAAAATGCATATACCAGATATCTTGAAGCTTTTATAAAACCTAATAAGCATAATAAAGCTCACAAATAAGCCAGAACTATTAGTAATAAGCTAATGCTAATTTTTTTGTTTTTTCACTGATTTTAAAACAGAAACTTGAACAAACATTTAAAGTAAGCTAACAATTGAACACATAAATCATTAAACTACTAAGATAAGCTAGATTAAGCAGAATAATAATCAACTTAAACAAGCAGTAAGCAAATAAGCAGATTAAGCAAAATTCAAAAACATGATTAAGCTATAATTATGAAAACAGAAAAATAAATGAAGTAGAACCTGAAATCCCAGCTAAACAGGGATTATTGCTCAACAGAGCTTATGTCTACAAGCTCTGGCTTATTGAAAATAAGCATGTAAGGTCTATGGATCCTTCCAGGTTTGATCCATCATCCATATTTAAGCTGTGGTAAACTTGGGGAAGTATTTGAGTATGATTGAGCTTATTTAAACTTTTTGAACTTAAATGAGCATATGACTAGCTTAAGTAGCTTATTAAGAGCTTATTGAAATTTTAAACCATATTGCGTTAAGTAAAATAGATTTAAGTACAAACTTAACTATGAAAAGCAACTTTTATTAATGAAAACAAGATTACAATACTTAAAAGAAAAGTTACAAGTATTTAAATGACATTAAATTGAAAATTACATGATAAGCTAAAATTATTATCTAAAAATTAACTAAAAACTAACTCCTCTCTGTGAGTGATGGATAAAATGGCATGAGATTTATGCTAGCGCCCAGATCGGCCAAGGCTAAGAACTCATCCATTCAGGGAAATTTACATGGAATTAGGAATCTGTCGGGGTCACCAAGTTTTTTGGGTAACTTGTTAAGTATGACCGTCGAGCAATGTTCGTTCAAAGGGGTTCTAGCCATCTCACTAAGCTTTTCTTTATTTCTGATTAAGGCTTTAAGAGTTGAAGCAAATTTGGGCATTAGAGTCAAAGCATCCACGAAACTAATTTCGAAACTCATATCTTTGAAGATTTCGTAGAATTTCTCTTTTTGTTCGTCACCATTTTCACGGCGTTTCTCATCATTTTGCCTCGAAGGATAAGGAATCGACGGTTTCAGGTTAGACATCGATGCACTAACTGGAGCATCAACTGGCTCAGAAACTGGATTTTGGTTTTCAACTGGGACAACCGGAGGTTGGACGTCTTCGGTAATTCCGTTATTAGTAGGAAAAATTGTGTCCTTTGTCACCTCGGTTCTACGTTCCACTACTTTAGGAGAAGAAGTAGGAATCGTAGGTCCTTGATAAACAACCCCGCTTCGGGTAGTAATACTTTCAAGTCTTCCTTCGGGTTAGTAACCGTGTTACTTGGAAGAGAACCTGAATTCGAAGACGAAGCGGTATTGGAATTTACGAACTTAGAAAGCATTTCCGTTAAATTTGTCATCTGGTTTTGTAAACCTTGGCCTTGATTTTGCATATTCCTTAATATTGCATCATTAGCCTTGACATAATTCTCAAAATCGGTCTTTGAAACACCTTGCATTTGCGGAGCGGAAGCTTGATAAGGTTGAGCTTGGTAAACTGGTGGTTGACTAGTCGGAGGTTGATAAACTTGTCCTTGGTAGAAGTTATTTCCACGGTTTTGATTGAAATTGGTTCCTCGATTTTGGTTGAAATTATTCCCTTGATTCTGATTGAAACGGTTTTGATTGTTTTGAATCGGAGGAAAACCAGGAGGTCGGATTTGATTTGCAACCATCGGAGGTCTAGAATTGGTATTTCCTTGATTAAAATTGGCTGCAGCAGCTTGTGAAACGTACTCTTGAATGTTGTCTCGATAAGCATTGCCATCGGTGGCTGGACAATTTCTATAAGAATGAGCACCTCCACAAGTTACACAACTCTGCTCGACCGCTTTTACGGGCACGGGAGCTTGGGCTTTTTGCTTGTCGATAAGCATAGTCTTCATCATATTCTTAAGTTCAGAAACTTCGGTTGTAAGAGCAAGACAAAACATTCTGTAAAATTCCGGGGGTAGTTGATATTCGACTTCACTTTGGCAACGAATGCTTGTTTCATGATTAGAACCTTGGATTTACTCTCGATAATTCTCACGCTTCACGAGGCATCTTATCCAAAAAGTTTCAACGCAGCAGGAATTCATCGAATCGTGATCATTAGCAATTCAAAGCATTGTAAAACGTATATAATTGTTGTAATTTTGAAAATCCGTGGATGTTGGGCATGCTCGAAGAAAGGTCATTAAATCGATCCTAAGCCTCGTAAAACGATTCGTCAAATCTTGTTGATATCTGTGATTTCGTTTCGAAGATTTTTCTTTCGTTTTTGAAGGAGGAAGAATTGGATTAAATGAATTTTGAAACTAGATCATCCCATGTCAAATTTGATCGAGGCGGTTTCTTTATCTAGCCAAATCTGGGCTGAACTACACGAGAAATAGAAAAAGCATAAGATTAATTGACGTGCTCGGGACGTCCGGGAAGTCTCATAGTTGAGGATTGATTTTAGTGAGATAACGGATGTGTGATGTGGATCCTCTTTATTATTTCTGAAAAATGAATGGTTTTGAACAAGATTGATCAAACCATTGCTTTAACTCAAAATTAGCATTGATTTCAGGAATTTCGATTGCATCCTCGTACCCCCTGGTGGGTGCTTGGAGCAATTGTGCCTTAGGCCCGGTTATGGGCCATCGAAAACTAGGGGAGGATTAACAAAAGGTTCTTCTAAATTAAATGGTTCTACAACAGCCGGTTGGGCTTGTTGTTGATGGTTATGGTTGCGGGTTTGAGAACGAGTGCGCATGCACAAAGTAGAAAAAGAAAATTTAAACTAATTTTTTTTATTTTTTAATTAATTCTGTTTTAACGGATAACGAGATAGACAACTTAAACCAAATAATCAAATTTACTTCACGGTAGCTCTTAAAAATTTTACTTTTTAAGGTGAGTCGTATTTCGTAAATGACACAAATGGCAAGTTTTTAAATCTTTGATTCGAGTTGGGAACTTACTAATGGATAATACCTCAATTGAAGGTATTATTTGTTGGTGTTTTTTACCAACTTTGTTTATTTTATTTTTTATTATGGACAATTTTTTTGATTTTTTTAAAATTTTTTATATGATAATTATGCTAAAAGAAAAGAAAAATATTTTTTACTTTTTATATTTTATAATTTTTTTTATTTTTGATTTTTAAACCAAAATAAAACTTTCAAAAATGAAAGGGTCTTCAAATCACGATCAACAAACTTCACACGAGAGAATCTTAATCACAAATCCCCGGCAACGGCGCCAAAAATTGATTCGCTGGAATCTATATATATACGTAATTATAAACTATAATATAATATGATGGAAAATTACCAAATTACCCTTGAGGACAAAGGTAAAAAGGAAGATCTTCACAAATATATATAATATAATACGTATATAAACCGGGAAGTATGATTCCCGGGTCGTTATCCCCCAACGATTTGTGAAATTGAAACCACGTTTGATGTTCGGACAATGATTTGAATTGAAGACAAAGATTGATTTGATTATCTACTTTTAAAAATTAAAATAAACAAATTATAACAATTAAGCACGAAGACAAATAACGGGAAACCAAACTTTAACTAAAAACGTAAAACGGGACCCCTAAATTTTCAAAATTAAACCTAAAATGATTTTTTCTCTTTAATTGGACTCTAATTGACTAAAAAGTAAGTTTAAAGAAAACTAGAACAAAAACGGATTTGAAATGAGCTTTAAAATACGAAAAACGAGAACGGGAACGAATCCCGTTATTTAAAAATCAAAATTTTGCAAATTAGACCCTACGAAAGCAAAACCAATTTTCCTATAAACTTTATGATAAAAGAAAATTTTATAAAAAAGATTTATATTTTTTTGATTATTTTTCTATTTTTTATGACTTTTTAAAGTTTTTAATGAAAATAAAATTTTAAAAATACTAAACTATCTATAAAAATTCTAAAAAAATTCAGAAAATAGCTTATACTAATTAGAATCTAGGAAAAATAAGCTTGATTACACAACTTATCGAATAAGCTGTGTAATAAGCTTAAAAGAGCTTATATAGCTAAAGTGACTAAATGTGTATAAGAAATAAATGTTGCAAGGTTATAACGAAAAAGACCCCAGGGCGCAGTGGTAGTGAGTGTGTGTTGTGGTGTTATAAAAGGGTTGAAAGTGTTGAGGTCGGGGGTTCGAGTCTTGCTCACCCCCGATTTCCACTTTCCCCTTTTTTTTTAAAACTCAAAACATGAAAGTTGTAGATAAGCTGAAAATAAGTAACTTTTGTGAAAACACCTTTTCTAGAACTCAAGAATAAGCACAGAATTAAGCCAAATAAGGTGACAGTTTATACTAAAAATGATTTTTTTAAGCTATTAACTAAACTAAATAAGCTAAAATTGTGAATAAGCTGAAATTAAAACTAAATAAGCTACACATTACTTATATCTAAGCTAATAAGCAAAACTTAACAAGAAATAAGCAAAAAGAACAAACAATAAAAAATAAGCAGAGAAATGGCTTAATAAGCTTGACAGATTACTAAACTACTAATATTTTTGCTTTTTCAAATTTTAAGGACTCAAAAGGCTAAACTAATGATCAATAAGCTAAATAAAAGCTACCCTACCCTATCCTACTCTAATGAGCTAAAATGACAGGAATAAGCACCAAGATACAAGCCATAAGCTAGAAATCACAATAAGCATTTGTATGTAAATCTAGATAAATCAGACCCAATAGCTCACTTTGAGCATAATTTTCAGCAGTCAAATAAGCTTTTTATGAAATGAAACTTATATTTTCTTAAAGCTTGACTTTAAATCTATTTTGAAATGCTTTTTGACAAGACTTTGAACCACAAGAGCTTTTTGAAAAAGGTATTTGAAAACAGCTGAATAACTCAGCATGATCTGAGTTTTTGGTTCAGAAAAGACAAATAGCAACTTTAGGCTTAAATACAGATAATCAAATAAGCAAATCTTGAAAAAGCAAGATGAAAAACATGATTAGTTACCTAAAAACTTGTTGAATTTTAAAAACCAAAAGCTAAAAACTTCTTAAATCCTCTAAAATTTAAGCAAGAAAAAGGCCTTATGCAGTTTTCCCTATCTGATGCAAATTGCACTTTTATGTCCAAAACCTTAAAATTTGATATGCAGTTCTAATGAAAACGACTTCTATTCTATTTTAACACAAATCTAAATGCAAATTAAGATGATGACTAGGACTAGAAGAAGTCTAAGCTAACTAATGCAAATGATTAGACAGATTTGAGCCTATGAACACTTAACTCATGAAAACTGGATTCACCCTATTCTGACTTATGAAACTAGCCTAATCAAACTTAAATGAGAGATTTAAAGCAAACATAAAAGACCTAAAGGCCAAAAATAGCACTAACTTATGGTTAGTGCTGCTGACCCAAACACCCCTTTAAAGTTTATAAAATCCATTTAAGTCTATGAAAATTAGTTTTATTGACCAAATCTTATTAACCAGATAACAAACGGCTTAAAACTACCACAATAAACAAGTATACATGAACAAATAAGCCAGAAACTATAAGCTACTATCTATGCTACTTATTTTTGATTTTTTAGAGAGTTATAAGACAAAACATAAAAAACTAAGATCTATTCCTCTAAGCTCAAAAACAGATAATCAAACAGAATCAACAAGCATAATAAGATAACAATAAGCACAAAAGAATCAAGATGATAAGCAGATTAAGCAGATTCAAACTAGAAATTTAAGACAAAAATAGAAATAGGGAACTTACAGTTGCCTTAGCTAAACAAAGGCTTAAATTACTCAAAGAGCTTGTCTACAGCTCTAACTTATCATAAGGATAAGTTAGTAAGGGTCCCATAAGCTCTTCCAGAATAAGCTTATCATCCAAAAGGCTTAAATCCATTCAGCAAGGGTGTTAAACTGATTTTAATTGTTTAAGTAGATTAGATGACTTATTTAAGCTCAATCCAAGCTTATAGACTCAGAGAGCTTATGAGAAGCTTATCAAATAGTAACATGAGTATTTGAGGATTTAAAAACTTGTAAGGTAAAAAAAACAAAGGAAGATTTCATTAATATTAAAACTGATTACAATAAGGTGAAAGTAAGAGTACAATAAGTTGGAAAAGTTACACTACTTAAGCTTAAATTTTGAAAGCTAAAAATTACAATTTAACTAAAAATTTTCAAAGCTAAAAACTAGATATTGTGTGTGTGAATGTGAGGGCTAATTATAGCCTATAATAGAAGCTTTTAGGAACATAGCCCGCTCCTCTTAGTCTTGATCTCTACCCTTCATATATCACCAATCATTGGATCCTTGATTTACACCGTTTGATTAAATGGGGTGAGCACATGGATTGCCAGCGTGGCATTCTATGTGTCAGACCTTGTGCTTCTTTTGTACTCACTTTAATGCAAAATCCCAATCATAAGTGTGTTTTCTCCTTTGCCCGCGTGTCACTCCTTATGGGCTTCAACCAATAAGAGCTCCTCAATGATGTTTCTTTGTGCCAGCTTGTCACTTATCACTTTAATTTCATGGCCACGTCCTCAATTTGATTTTACCCTTTGATTGTGACTCTAGGTAAAATGGGGAAGAATGTGAATAGTAACAACTACCTTTCCAGCGTTTTACTCTTTATAAAAAGGGGTGGGTGTTTGACTCAGGGAAAATGGGCTTTGACCTGGTTTTGGGCTTGGTAAATTTAAAAAGGTTTGGGCCGGGTGTGTAGTAGGTTTATATATAAGAGTTAACGGGTGTTAACTCTTTATATATTAAAGAGTTAACACCGTTAGGGTTTAGGGACATTTTTGCAAATTTGTTTAACTTTGAGGGACTGATTTGGTATTTTTGGGTTTTGTCATTTTGTGCGTTGACTTTGGTTGACCAAGGATTGACTTTTGTTGACCTTTGATAGCATTTTTCCGGCTCGTGTACGCTCTTTTCCACTCCCGTGTCCGTGTTTGTCCGGTTTTGACCGTTTTCTTGAGATTTTTGCAATATCTGTACCTACACAATCACAAAGACAAAACAAGCAATATACAAGCATTTTAAGCATAATTTTGTCTTTTTAAGGCCATTTTTGATATAAAACGGATATGTGTTTTCACACACATCAGTACTCATTCAATTATATGGCTATAATGTGTACAAATAGTCTGATCACAACATGAAATCAATAATCAACATCATACAAAAGAAAAGAATCACAACACAACAAGTAAATATCAAAAGTAGTCATTTGCCATTCATCACAAGAATTAGTACATGTGCATTGTTTACCAAAATATGACTCATGTCATCACAAGCATGGTTACAAAGTCTACTAACCGACATGCCGATTTAGTGATTACTTCAACAAAATAAAAGTACTACAATTGAAACTAAACAACTACGGGTCACGTTAAGATCCACGGGACTTTGAGGGTTGTGAGTCTTTGGCAGTAGCAGCATCATCACCCTCATCATCTTTCTCTTCCCAGCATCTTTAACTACAGCAGTGGTATCAACACTTTTACCACCACAATCACTAGCAACATCAGCACGGACTGCATTATTCCTAACCATAATATATGGATCATCACGTCGGGGATGAGAAGTAGTGTTGGTAGAAGGATCATATGGCGTCTCTCTGTATCACCTCTTCAAAGGTAACTGGTTCCTTATTATATACTCCCATCCACTCAAATCATCATAATACCATGACATGCGAGCAAAGTGGTTCTTATAGTACTCAGCCTCCATGTGTTTGTCCTTAGCTTTTTCCTTAACAGCTCTCAATCTGATCCTCGGCATTTCATTTTCAACTCTCAAATCTCTCTCCTGAATTTGTTGAAACTGTTCATTCAACTCTATCATTAACTTCTTTATTTCTTGTATTTGTTCCCTTAGTGTAGAATCTAGGGCTGTCAGATCATCGTCAAAGCTATCTATTCTTATATCATTTCTCCTAAGCCTTTTGAATGACAAACTCTGAACTCTGAACCTATCCCACGTCTGTTTAGTTAAAGTCTTGATCCTGGAGTAAAGAGTGTTTGGATCGTTTACC
The DNA here is from genome assembly GCA_026074375.1 of Tanacetum coccineum. NCBI lineage: Eukaryota > Viridiplantae > Streptophyta > Magnoliopsida > Asterales > Asteraceae > Tanacetum > Tanacetum coccineum. The sequence continues at coordinate 24,969 of BQNB010091648.1, forward strand.
ATAGGTCTAGGGGGATAAACTTTGCATAAGGTAGGATTAAAGATAGTGGTGGAAGATCCCTCGCCTACATAAAAGTACCAGTAAACTGCCAGATAGGTGGTATAGGCTGTAAGGTACTCCGACTAACAGGAGCATTCATGAACTCATGCTCAGCTGTCTTGGGGCTATGTGGTAGCCTATTGAGGGGACCAGCCTCCTTATAAGGGTGAATGATCTCAGCATCATTCTCATCATCATTATCCTTGACTTCCTTATCTTCGTCCTCTTCTGCCTCCATTTCTTCCTCATCCTCCTCTTTAGCTTCTACCTCTTCTTCGTTGTCTTCTTCAATCTATCCATTATTATTATTCGGGTCATGCTAACCAATCCATTGAGGAGCAAATCCAGCAGGAGCAGCATGAGCTTGTTCAGGGATGGGTTCTTTTTCCTCTTCTGGTTCTTCATCATCATCAGCTAAATAGTCATTGGGTTGAATAGGTGCAGGGTTAGGAGCAATGGTAGCATGCTCAAGAGCAGGAGCATGTTCATCTTCGGGAACATTCAGATCATTATTTGGAGGAGGTAAATTTGCCATGATAATCTGTCATCATGGAAAATAAATACGTATAAGGTCATAATATAGATAAAATTTATGCAACATACGAATGAATGCAATGCATTACAACGAATATGATAAATTAATATTAGTTTATTTAAACATGTAAATAATTTAATAATTATTTATTTAAATATGTAAATAAATATGAAAACTTTGATATAAATTTTAATTATCGAAGTATATCATTTTCTTTGTTGTGGTATTTTAGGCGAGGATAATTTTTTTGACTCTTGGGGTGGGAGTTTTTTGATCTAAAGTTTGGTTCTGAAAATCCAACTCCGGGTTTCAACGATGGCTTATAAAATTGTTTAACTTCATTATCACTAGCAATGGGAACTTTGATGTTGTTTACCATTATATGTTTTGGTCTAGGACCCAATATGGATTTTTGAAAAGAAACAGATTTTTCAGAACCCGGTGAACAGACTAGCGGTTCCATAATTGCTTTGGGGGCTGCCACTGTTATATGGAGGCCGTCCTTATTTAAGGGACTTCCACTAGGAGCCGTTTCTTTATGAGAATTCACAAATTTTATTTCTTTAGTTCCACTAGTTGATGCTTCAAGTGAATTGAATCCCAAACCTAGTTTATCTCCGGAGGGTTTTTAATTACTTAACATTTCATTTAAGCAATGTGTACTCTTTTCAAATTTTGTTAGTTTAATAGCTTCCTCTTTGAGTTTTTCATTTTAAATTTTAAGCAATTGACATTTTGTACATTCGAGATCAACTCCCTTGTTTTTCTCGAGTGTGGACAATTTTTCTTTTAATTCGCTAATCTCTTTTTCTAAGTTATTTCTAGTGGCTTTTAATCTTTTGTTCTTAGTGATTATTTTACTCATTTTGCATAGTTTATCATATTCATTATCTAGAGCTAGATCATCTATTGATGAGTTTCGTCACTAAAGTAAGAGGAATCAGAACATACCTCATTTGATGCTTGAGCTACGAGACACGTTTCGTCTTTAATCTTTTCATCATCTTCTTCACCGCTATTGCTCCAAGACCCTTCAATGAATGCTCTTTGGTTCTTGTCTATTGGTGGTTTTAGACATTCTCCAATAAGATGATTTGGGTCTCCGCATCTAAAGCACTTCCTTTCACTTTTACCGTTCTTGTCATCTCGGTTTCTTTGAAAGGTCTGTTTGTCGTTCCTAGGTTGCCTTACAAATCTTCCTCTTCTTTTGAAGAACTTCTTGAAGTCTTTTACCGCCATGGTGTACTCTTCGTCTTAACTTCTAGATGTCGAACA
>BQNB010091649.1:1582-26817 GCA_026074375.1 Tanacetum coccineum
GATTATATGGTATACCAACCTCTAAGGAATACAACATCAAAGCAATTGATCCTTGAACATGGTCTCTATTTCCTATGTCTACATATGCATTTTCCTTAATGACAAGCTCACATGGTTTCAAGTGATCAAGAAGTTCATTCGTCTCGATTTGATTTGGTAATTTTTGCACTAGTCCATGTTTGGTTTGATTTTCGAAGGTTACTCTTTGGTGAATTATAGTACGAATGTCCTCAAGAGGAGGAAGGCTTGAATTGTATGGAGGAACTTGCTCCAAGGTGTTTTCAAGTTGATCTAGTGACCAAAGATCAGAATAAAGACATGTGCCTTGATTTGGAAGTGATGTTAGTTTAGCGAATTGATCTAGAGAAATGTTAAATTCATGTCCATTGATATCAAATGTCATAAAGAGGCGGTTATCTTCTAAATATCTATTAAGACGTAGGGTTTTGTAGAAATTCATAATGAACCTAGGACATATTTCCTCATCTAAAGAGAGAAGGCGTTCAAAACCGATCCTATTGAATTTGTCTAGGGTTTCTTGGGTCATATCTTGGTAGAAAGAAGTGTCAATGGCTCTCCCCTCGTGAACAAATCATTTTTCAAGGTTTCTATAGACTTCCTTGAGTTCCTCGGACATGTTGGGATCATTATAGATTTTTGGAGCATAAGCAATTATTTTCTGATGATCAAGTTGATATTCACTTGGCATTTTGGTACCTAAGTGTTTTATAGTGATTTCAATAAGAGAATAGACAAAATATTTTGAAATTTTATGCCAATACTACGTGTGTGTCTATATGCAAACAATGTGAAGGTGCGATTTGCTTGACTCAAAACTAAAATAATAATAGTATTAAGCAAATCTAAAGCTCACCTAAGTTTAATATTGCTCGTATTTGAGTGACACGAAGGTGCATATGAATTATGCATTTGGTATGAACATTAACGAGAACGAATGCACGAGAACAAATGCATGATGAAAAGGTTTTTACGTTGTAATAACAATGTAGTTAAACAACATTTGTTCCAAAAATCCTAGACGTGAGAATTTTATTTGAAAAATATAGTTTGAGGTTTTTGCCAAAATTTGATTTTCACCAATAAAGTCAATTATGCAATCCTAGTATCTACGGGAAGCAAAATAGTTATACATTACAATATCCTAGTCTAAGTTGTGTATAAATTAACTAAAAATTAAAATCCCTAAATTATTTGATTTTGTGCAAAATCGAAACCCTAGACTCAGAATTAAGAAGAAATTAAGATGAAATCACTTACAATTTATGTTTGGTATTGATGATTTATTGATAATCTTTAAAATTTATTGCTCCAATTGCCGATTTGTTGAAGTTCTTGATTAGGGTTTGTGTTTTTTGTCCGTGTGGGGTTTTTAGATAAGATAATTATGTGGTCCATATTTTTTTAAACATGGTATATACCCGCTATATCTGATTGACGGATCTACCAAAACAACAGACATATCTTGGTAAGGTGGATCCGTAGATCCATAGGAGGCAAAAAAAGGCAGAGTTCGATTTCACGAAAATTAGGCATTGGTGTTATCTTTTTGGAAATTGGAGGGGCTTATATATGTTACAAATAAGGTTTGTTTAAGTTTTCGGAGTCGACGTCCAAGTTTTGAGCATAACATGGAAGTTATCGTGAATCTCCCAATAGAATTTCAACAAAGTCGATCCTACTTGGAGTGTGTTATCTTTTAGCATATTTTTGACCATTGCTTATAACACAATCATTATGAACATTTAGACGTAATAAAACATCGTCAACACAAGTGTGAGTTATAATTCGATGATTATTCTTTTCGTCTTACGATTGATTTCGTAATTTCATGTAATAACCAAGTATGGTTGTACATGTAGACTTAGAAAACATCTATGGTCATTTATTGATATTTTTGTAATCTATTAAAATTCTAATCTCGATCTTATGTTCATGATTTGAGATTTGTAACTGAAACGTGTAATGAGAATTAACATCTTTTGAATAATGATTATTTCTCCATTAGATTTCCGCTTACGATTATTTTTGGGAGGATGGAGATTTACTATCGAGAATATGTTCCATCATTCCTAATCCTAATCTTAAATAATTAATTGTTCGCGTTTTAAAGGCTTAGTTAATATGTCATCTAAGTTATCTTCGGATGCAACTTTCTCGATAGAAATGTTACCCTTTTGGACGTTGTCGCGAAGAAAGTGGTGACGTATTTCTACATGTTTGGTTCTAGAGTGTTGGACCGGGGTTTTTACTTAAGTCGATGGCGCCTTTATTGTCGCACATTATCAGAACGTCGTCGAGTCATATGTCGTAGTCGATGAGAGCTTGTTTCCACTAATAGTGTTTGTTTGACAAACCTTTCCCGCGAAAACTTATTCGGCGTCGGTCCTTGAATAGCAAAGGGTTGTTTGTTTCTTAGAGAACTAAGATGTTAGACAACATCTCATGAACGTAACAAACGCCACTATTGCTACTACAATCGATCAACGTAAGTCCCCCTCAATATCAAGTCAAGCTAAACTAAAGTTTTATAAATCGGTTTACCTTTTGGAAACCATAATGATAAGTGGGTATTACCCCTAATATATCTAAATATATGCTTAACGGCTTCTAAGTGGGTAATTTTAGGATTTTCTTGAAAACTCACACATAAGCAAACACTAAACATGGATTGGGCCTACTTGCAGTTAAATAAAGTAAACTACCAATCATACCTCGATATTTAGTCTAATCCACGGAGTTGGCTCGTCTCCTTTGAGCTTGATCTCCGTCCGACATCCGCGTGTTGGTGTTTGGAAACCTTGCTAACCAACCCCGAACTTCTTAACATCACATTGATGTAGGTTGGATTGATTGAAAAATATCCCCTTCCCATTTTTTTATTTAAGATCCAAAAGAAGTTCAACACCCTCGCATCATACCATTTCTAACTCGTAGTGCAGATATTTTGCCAAATCATCAACACAAAGTTTGACAACGTGGATCCAAATGAATAATGTCATCGACATATATTTTGAAGATGGAATGTGATTTTGATTTCTTTTGTAAAAAGTGTGTTATCGACCTTATCTCCATGGAATACTTATTTTTAGCAAAAATGATTTTATCTAATCATACCAATCCTATGAGCTGTTTTAAGACCGAAACTAAGCCCTTTTAAGTTTTATAAACTTAATTTGGTTTTTCAAATCAATAAAACCCGGGGTTAGCAACATAAATCATTCTTTTATAAAACTCATTTAAAAAGCACTTTTTTTTTATTTTTTTTTTTTTGTTGTAACTTTTTTTATTTTTATTTATTTTTTTTTATTTAATTTTACATCCATGGTATAATTTAAAATCATTTGCACATACAATAGCAAGAAGTATTCGGATTGACTATAATCTAGCTATCGGAGCGTATGTTTCATCATAATCTATACCTTCTTGTTGATTATATCCTTGTGCTACTAATCTAGCCTTGTTTTTAGACACAATACCATTTTCGTCTAACTTATTTCTATATACCCATTTAGTTCCTATAATTGATTGATTTTTAGGTAAAGGGACTAAATCCCAAATATCATTAGCTACAAATTGATTTAGTTCTTCTTGCATAGCAACAACCCAACTTTTATTTCCTAATGTTTAATTGACATTCTTAGGTTCTATGGTCGAGATGAAACAAAAGAAATTACTTTTATTTTAGGCTTGTGATCTTAAAGTTCTTTGATTAAGATTTCCTAAACGTTCTTCTAAAGAGGGGCTTTTGGACTCCTTTAGGTGATGCTGAACGACCTGTTCAACTCTATATAATATTATTTACATACATTTTATTATTTCAACAGCTTCTTCAACCAATATCATCACAACCAATGTTGATAATTTAGTAGGAGGGGAACATTCTTCGAATGTCACGTTAATGTAATTCTTTCGACTTTCATGGTGTGTTTAATTCAATATAATGCAAGCTTTGCACTATTTGTGAATGTCCTAAAAAAATACATTCATATACTTTGGGACAAACTATGTTGAAATAGTATTTAGTGTTTAAGATAAAGCACTTGCTTCCAAACAATTTGAAATATTTTAAAGAGGGTTTTTTACCTCTAAATATTTGATAATAGGTTTTTTTCCAAAATTGGTCTAAATTATATTCTATTAAAAAATTATAAGTATAAAGTGCAACAACCAGCGTTGCACCAAAACTTTGAGGTATTGATTAGTTCCATTTAACCTGGTCCTAGACATTTCTTGTAAATGTTAGCGATTCCTTTCTTTTAACTAACACCATATAATTGTGAAGTACGGGGAAGCCTTAAGAAATAAGTTGATAATGCCTTGTGCATCACAAAAGGCTCCGAATTGTACTTCGTTATCAAATTCCCGACCATGATCCATTCTAATAGCAACTATAGAGCTTCTTAGTTAGTTTTATATTTTCTCACTTAATATTTCAAACTTTTCAAAAGCTTCGCTTTTGGTTTTTCAAAAGATTTGAGTCCCAAGTAATAAGTCTTGAATAATCATACCACTACTACTAAAGTATATAAGTTACTTTCGTAACTCCTAATAGGATGGACCAAATAAATCCATATGTAAAAGTTCTAAACATCTATTAGTAGAAACCATATTTTAAGCCTTATAACTTGCATGGGCTTAATTTCCTATTTTACAAGCATCGCAAAAATGTTTATCATATTTTAGCTTAGGTAGATTTCTAACCAATTCTTTAGATGAAAAAGATTGGATTAAACGCATATTTGCATGACCAAGTCTTCTATCCAAATAGGCAGAGTTATCAACCAAACTACCATGGGCACATAATTTATCTTGAGTGCATTATTTTCTAATTTCATATACATTATAACCATTTTTCCTAATTCCATTTCCTATAATTTTACCATCCTTAATTATTTACTACCATCTTTCGTAAATAAGACATTACACTTATTGTCACAAATTTGACTGACACTAAGTAAATTCAAAGCTAAGTTATCTACGTGTTCTACGTTTGATATAGTAAGATAGTTATTAGAGACCATAACTTTGTCTATGATCTTTCCCTTTAAGTTACTTCAAAAAACAACACTACCTTTGTTGTATGCTTTGTAGGTAGAGAATAGTCTTTTGTTTCCTGTCATATTGATGTGTGCTAAAACACACATCCTTTTTACCCCGTAAAACACTATTAATCGGACTAAAAATACTAAAATATGCTTAATTATATTGCAAATATGTTTGTTTGGTATTTTTATGTATTGCATGTACTATGGATTGAAAACAATGCAAAAATAGGTATTTACGGGTTCGTTTCAATCTAGAGTGCTCAATAATCAAGATCAAGACAAATTAAATGAAAGTCACTCGAGCATGCCAATAAAAGACGTAAGAAAACAATCCAACTTGCTTCAGATCTTATAGGGCCATCCCATAACCTACTTAATGGGCCGGGCCAGCCCAAACAAGGAAAAGCCCAACAAAAAGTCCAAAAAGAAAAAATAAATCTGATATGTATTATGGACATGACGTCATGGCATGTGCCATGAATTTAAATCCACACCACCCACGTGATGGCGCACTCAAAATGAAATGTGCAAATGTTAAAGCCATTGGAGGTTGAAATTATACTTTCACTTTCATTTTTTTTCAATTGCAATAAATTATGATCCAACGGATGTGAGTAGCTGCGTACGAAGGAAGCACAGTATGGGACACATGGCGTTAAACAATCGGCTGGATCAACTGCTATTTTCACATGATCCGAGGGAACCCAATTCCAAGCCAATGATTGGTGGAATTATGATGTAATCATTGGGGCCAATTTACAAAAGTGCCCCCTTGGACTCCTATATATGCAGCTCGCTCCCCTACACTTGAGGACATTATGAAAATTAGTTTTTAGTTCACTTTTTCTTATTTTTAGCTTATTAAACTTAGTTTTTTTAGCTTATTTTCGATTTTCTGGTCTTAGTAACTCGTTTAAAAAAAGCGTTAGCTTTATTGAGATATTGTATCAAGAATGATTTGAGCTTAATAGAAATCATGATTTGCTTTTTCGTTTTCTTCTTCCTCTTTGTTTTGCTAGCTTATTAAATAAGCTGTTTTCTCAAGCGTATTTCGTTAGCTTATTAGTCTTAAAACTCTTAAAAAGCTTAAAGAAAGTCTCATATAAGCTCTCTAAATTTTTTTTATTTTTCCTTTCTTTGGGTTGTAGTTTAGATAACATTTTTTTAGTTATTTTCCAACTTATTTTCGTTTGTAAATTTTTAGCTTATTGTAGTTTCATTTCAGCTTATTTAAAATTTGAAGCTTATCTTTCCAACTTATTGAAAATAATCTACTAGCTTATTAATGAAAGATGATTGAGGTTTGTGTTTTAAAAACTTGAGTTGCTTATTTGAATTGCTTATTTCTTTTCACTCTTCTTATTTGATTTCTAAACAAGCTGTTTTCATCAGCTTATGTTCGTGTGGGCTTATTCTTGAATAAGTTGTGTTGGGCTTATTGTCTTTAGCTTATTTTCTGGTTCGAATAAGCTCTCATCTAGCTTATTCGTTTGGATCTAGGCTTATATAAACAAATTAGTTTTAGCTTTTAGTGGATCTCATTTAGTAGATAGTTTATTTTGGAAATCCTTTCGATTTGCTCATTCCTAAAACTAGCTCGATATGAACGCAAAGAAAAGTGCATTGAGCTTATAAGCTCGGCTTATTTTCAAATAAATCTTTGACAGTTTGTAGTTTCGAGAGCTATTTAGTTTAACTTTAAACTTATTTCATCATTACTTTTCGTCTTTGTTTTTTTAACTGTTTTCTTAAGACTTACATTTTTGTTTATCAGTTAGTATCAACATTAGATTTGGGCCTTTGTTTAATTGTCTTGGGCTTTTGTTTGGTCCACGTAAGGTGAAAACGAAAAACTAATATTGTAGAATTTGTAATAAGAATGTGTTTAACATTAACAGTTTGTGTGATATATTTGTTTTGCGGTACCGGTCTACTCACGAGGCGTGGAGCTTAAGGATTTAATAAGCTAGATAGAATTTCACTATTGTTTTAGCTTATTAAATCAGGTGTTATCGTTTATTTGCGGCTCATCAATTTGGTCCAATTTTCTATCCTTTTTCAATTAATTAGTGTAGCTTTAGTATAAAATGTTTTGCTTTGCTTATTTTATAATTATGCGTAGTGAGTAGTTGAATTAGTGCTTGCTAAGTGTTATCGCCAATTGGAAATTAAGTGTGGATTTGAAAAAGGATTTAATTAATTAATTAATAGTTTTCGATTATTTAGATTTATAGTTTGAATGTTTCGAAGGGCAAAAGCCGGAGAAATAGTCAAACTATACATCTAGTAATTAATATCATTTTGAGAGATTTTTGTCAAAATAAACCAACGTTGTAAGATAATGATCTTTTCTAAAGAAATTAATTCGTTAATAGACCTTAATTCATACTTGATGAACTTTTCACGTCACTTAGCAAGCATTTTCGTCTTATAAATCTTTTAGATTATTTTAGCATAATTCTTGTAGTTTAATTGTTTATTATAATTCTAGTATTAAAATTAGTTTAATTTTCTTAGTATTAAAAATTGTTTTTAAACCAAAATCATTAAAAGATAATCAAGCATTATACTTCAAAACATTAACATGGATTTCAATTCATCTCTCGCTGTGGAAACGATACTCGGAGGATAGACTATTACTTTTCCTAAAGTAATTTTCTTATCTAACGGGATATAATATATATTATTACGACACGCGTTTGAACGTTATCAAAATGGCGCCGCTGCCGGGGAGAGGTGTAAAGATCTACACGTGGTGTTTGAAGTTAGTGCCTTGAAGATCCTTTCTTCGGAAAGTTTATTTTCGTACTTATTAAAAAATATAAACATCCAAATAAATTTCCATCTTATTTTATTTTTATTTTTCCTTTTCTTTTTATAAATATTAAAAAAAGATACCAAAAATATTTTTATTTTTATTATTATTATCTTTATAAAAATCTAAAAAATATTCTCCTTTTAGTCCTCGTAATTTCGTATTTAATTCATTTCTTCTTTAACCACCTTATCCGTATTAAATCATTGTAACATGTCTGGTTTTGAGTGCTCGTGGTGTGGACAGGTCCTGTAAAAAACGTGGAAGAAATATCGGCAATGTACCAATGTGAGTTTCAGAGACCGAGTTTTCCGTAACCCTGATCCCATTTCTTATGATAAAACACCCGATTTTTCTTACCCACCTCCACAGCCCCAGACATACTCGTTGAGATATTTAGGAATCGATTCTTCACTATGTTAGTGTGATTTGACCACCACTTTCCCAGCCTGTCTATGAGCAGAACCGACTACAAACAAAACTTTAGTGATAATTATTATCCACAAAATTCACCAAGTTTTCCACAACAATATCTTTGTTGTGTAAAATATGGGGGACCTCATGAGAATTTTCAGTGTCAACCAAAGAATCAAAATTACTTTGAGTCTAACCTTTGCTATAATCCTAATTCCTACGTTTTTTGACCAACCCACCACAGACATCCATCGATCCATCAACCGTCCTAAAGAAATGATTTCCAAGAATTTCAACTTAGGCAAACTTCATAAATGCGTAAACAAGCCGTTTGTGAAAAGTTAAATCAACAAGAGCAGGCAGCTAATGTTAGTACTCATACTCCCGAGCCTTCGCGACGTTTCAATTTTTTTTACGATGATGACAATGATGACGAGGAGAGTACTATTCCTTTGAATGAAATTACTTCTCAAATTCCTCCGTCTATTGCAATCACAATCGACAGAACAAAAACACACCCGTCTAAACCGACTATGGAGCCCGTGAGTACGTCTCGTAAACATGGGTATGATATCTTAGCACTATGTCCAGAAAAGGAATCAGGGCGAAGTAATAAAGTCTAGAGTTGAGACCCTTGTCCCAATATCAAGGACCTATGATACATCGATAATGACAAAAGTGTGATTTGCCTTTAGTGTGATACTTCAGTACCAATATCTAATTCCTCTCTTCGATGCTAATGATGATATTAACCACTAGTGATGAGAGATCACTTTCTGAGGAGGACGTTCATAGAAATTTTTTTTATATATTGAACCTCTTTTTGTAATTTGATGAAGAGATTACATCTCTAGTTGGACGTTAAATCCTCCTCTTTAATGAGGTATTAGAGACATCGAGAACACGACTTTTATGATTCTTTCGAACCTTGATGAGACCACTTTAGTAGTCACACCTCTTTCCGAATGCAAAAAGAGATGATGTTTTGACCAGTAGGCGATATGAAGAGATCAATGCTATTCTAGAATATTGATGTTTCTAGCGAAATATTGAGGACGGTTATTTCATGATTTCGAAGGAGACATAAAATTTATATCTGGAGTTTTGCTTACTAATGATACTATCCCTAATCTCCCTCCTGAGGGATTTTTAGATCATGACCCAAGATGCTTAAAGGATGAACAGATAATCATGATAAAGAGTTTTGGGTCAAGAGTTTTTGAATACCCGGGATTCAAATGAGAAAATTATTTTCTCCGACATATTGAGAGTTAGCCCTATGAGGATCGCCATTAATTTTCCATCTCATTTATATCAGAATCTTTCTTCCTATATCTCACTTATTCTATGGATTCTTCTCAGTACTTCCACTCCTCCGGAATGAAGATATTACCTTTGACCCAATAGCCCCGACATCTCCGTTTTTAGTTGCAATTCTCTAGAGCCTAGGTGGTATCTCATCGAGTGGAACTTTCAAGTCATCAATGTTTATCTTAAACATCTGAATGAATAGTACGATGGAGATTTTCTCTTCACATGGTTTCATCCTAAAATCACAATGAAGATATGGGTAGAGTCAAGCTATCGACTCGCACAAAAACAATCGCTTCTCTGGAGGCCAACCCATGCATTCTTCAAATACTATTCTCTAAATAATGAGTAAGTGATTTTAATAGCCCAAGAGTGGGGTTGTGCTTATTCTATGGTTTTGCGGTACCTTTTTGCAGGAGATTCCTAAGATCATGAAGACCCGGGCTTATTTTTCAATCCTCCAATCGCCCGGTCTTCCATCTTTACATATTTAGGAATCTCTCAAATCTGATCTATAATAAATTAGTTTTCCCCTTATCACACTTGTGAATTTTTTGCATTTGCCTTTTTCCGTTCGTAATTGGGGTAAAACCCCGACATTTTTAATGAGATGCCAATGTTCCATTCTACAGTGTGGGGGATTTCCTATCGAAATGTTGAACATACCTTGCGCCTGCTGTTCCCCACGCAACCCTGTTTTGACCAAAATTTTAAATTTTTTATTGTTTTATTAGCTAAAAAAATGAAAATGTAAAAATATAGTAATATAGGCCCGTAGAACTAAGGATATTTTGACTTGACCGAGTTTTGCACTTTAGCTTTCCCCTTAGCTTTTTAGACTAAGATAACGTTGCGATACCTTAAAAATTTGCAAAGATACAAAAAAATGATAGATTGAATAAAAAGGTTACATGCTAAGCGAGGAGTAGTTGGAACTCTTGTAGACACATGAGAGTTAATTTGTGGCTTGTTTTCCTGCCCAACCAGCTTAAGAAAACATTATATAATTGTTAAATAAATAAAATTACTTTGGTTTTTACGATTCTTAGTTTAGATCCTTTCGTAGAGATTCCTTCTGGTGAAAGTAAGGTACACATAGAGGTTCTATCAGTGATGTGGGGAAATATGCTACCCCACCGGGTCTAGTCGGTTTAGGACTCCGAATGACCTCGCTAGTTAAAAGACCACATGAGTTGAAATTTGTCTATAATAATAATAATGTGCTAAACCGAAGCCGAAATAAGACCATTGGACCATGGTCGGCTCGCATACCGATGTGATAGTCGTTTAAAGGGTGGAGGTAATAATAATATAAATAATAAATCCGAGACTGATACAAGTTTACTGGATCATGGTCGGCTCGCATACCGATGTGACAGTTTTCAAAAAGGTCGAGGATCTCCTGGTCAAAATAAGACTCATGGATCATGGTCGGCTCGCATACCGATGTGACAATTGTTTAAAGGAACCTGGGGATTAAAACGTTAGGCAATAAATAATAATATAAAATAATAATTAAAAAGCTAAAATTATCAATCCGGGGTTTACTAAAAAATTCCTCCTACATTGAGACTCGTAGTTTGAGATTGTTATTATATTTTTTATTTTTTTTGTGGGCTTTTGTTATTTGCGGATGAAATAAAAAGGAAACCCTAAAATCCATCAGCAAAATACAACTTAATGTGGACCTTATTCTCACCATATCGTCTCTTTAGGAAAGTATTTCAAACTAATTATGGTCTAAACCTGAGTTTAACTTTATAAAATAAGGCATAATTTATTTGACACCAAAAATACTAAAAAATCCAAAGGTAAATTTAGAAATAAGGAGCGAAAAGTTGTTTTGGCGTTATACAACAATTACGCATTTATGAGCATGTTACATCTAATCTTGCTTTTGACTGTGATTTCGTTTTAAGCTTAGTTTTGGGATAGTGAAAATCAAGGATGTATGATAATCCATTTCATAAAGCCTTTAAATATGTTATTTAATTTTTATCCTAGTTTTTATCTATTATTAAATAATTGGTTAAAACGGGGGTGTTTGCAAATTAAATGATTTTTTAACCTTCTTAATGGACCTTTTCTGTTCTTGTTTGATTGTGAGGGCATGAAGTTTAAAGGGTATTAAAATTATTTACTATCCTGACCTTATTTTATAAAACATTGGCGTGTGGACCAGCAATGGCTTAGCGTGGGGGAGTTGATGTGTGCTAAAACAACACAACCGTTTTACCATCGTAAACCTATTAATCAACTAAAAATACAAAAATATGCTTAAATTATATTGCAAATATGTTTGTGCTTGGTAATTTTTAAAGTCTTGCATGTACTATTGGATTGAAAATAATGCAAAAACGAATATTTACAGGTTCGTTTCGATCAAGAGTGCTCCAATAATCAAGATCAATACTAAATTCGTGAAAGTCCCGTCATGCCATTGGAAAGAGCGCGAAATACAAGTCAAACGGTGCCCCTCAATCTTATCGTCCCAGCCCGTAACCCACTTAATGGGCCGGGCCAACCCAAACAAGCAAAAGCCCAACAAAAAGTCCAAAAAGAAAAATAAATCTGATATGTATAATGGATATGACGTCATGGCATATGCCATGAATTTAAATCCACACCACCCACGTGATGGCGTACTCAAAATGAAATTGGCAAATGGTGAATGGCCACGTGGAGGGGAAATTATACTTCAATTTTCATTTTTTCAATTGCAATAAATTATGATCCAACGGATGTGAGAAGCTGCGTACGAAGGAAGCACAGTATGGGACACATGGCGTTACACAATCCGTAGATACAACTGCCTATTTTCACAGATTCCGAGTAACCCCTATACCAAGTCCCGCCGAATGATTAGGTGGAATTCATGATGTAATCATTGGGGCCAATTTACAAAAGTGCCCCCTTAGACCCCTATGTATGCAGCTCGCTCCCCTACACTTGAGGACATTAGGAAAATTAGTTTTTAGTTAACTTTTTCTTATTTTTAGCTTATTAAACTTAGTTTTTAGCTTATTTCGATTTTTTTTGGGTAAAGGGTTACCCCGGTAAAGTATATTAAAAACCAAAAAAAGTTTAAGAACAATAGAAGTGGCTTAAGTAACCCATTAACCTCAAGCTAAACAGGCTTGATAAATCCTAAAACTCAGACACGGGAACGGAATTGAGTGTGCAAAAGCCGGGAGAATGCTATCATGGTCAACAGTGGTCAACCACAAAAAGACAAAACCCAAAAATACCAAATCAGTCCCTCAAAGTTAAACAAATTTGCAAAAATGGTCCCCTAAACCCTAACGGTGTTAACTCTCTAAAATATAAAGAGTTAACACCCGTTAACTCTTATGTATAAACCCAAACCCACAACACCCGGCCCAAACCCATTTTTCTTTACATAAGCCCAAGTCAAACAAATCTTTTACCCGGGTCAAATTAAATCAAAACGCACCTTTATGAAAAGTAAAAAATAAGCGGGAAAAGAAGTTGTTACTGTTCATCATCCCCTTCATTTAACCACTCACTCAAATCAAGGGGTAAATAGCAATTGACAGCATGGCAGCATAATTCAAGCATCAAAGGACAACATGGCAGAGTTATACGTCACCAAGGCTTCTCATTGGTGGAAACCCACAAGAAGGGACATGGTGGCATTGAAAGAAGCACACGGAGAAATGGATTTTTGCACTAAAAGACTCACAAAAGAAGCACAAGGTCTGACACACGGAATGCCACGCTGGCAATCCGTGTGCTCACCCCATTTAATCCAACGGTGTAAATCAAGGATCCAATGATTGGTGATATATGAAGGGTAGAGATCAAGACTAAGAGGAGCGGGCTATATTCCTAGAAGCTTCTCTTACAGGCTATAAATAGCCCTCACAATCACACACACACTATCGAGTTTGAAGCTTTTACATTTTTTAGTTAAATTGTAATTTTAGTTTTTTAAATCCTTAGCTTATGTAATTTTCTCTTTCAACTTAATGTAATCAGATTTTCAATTTATCTTGTAATCAGTTTTCAAGTTAATGAAATTTAGTGTTCATTTATACAATCTGTCATAAGCTCTTATAATCTTCAAATGTTGTCAGTCACTATTCCAAAAGCTTCTAATAAGCTCTCATCAGCTCTTTGAGTCTCTAAGCTCAAATTGAGCTATTAACAAGCTCTTAATCTACATAAACCAATAAAATCAGTTTAAATACCTATGCTTATGGATTATGGACTTATGGATGATAAGCTTAACATGGAAGAGCTTATGGGACCCCTACCAGCTTATCCTTGGATAAGCTGGAGCTTGTAGACAGCTCATTTGAGCCTTTATTGCCTTTGTTTAGCTAAGGCTTTGGTAAGTCCCTCATTTCTATTTCTGTCTTAATTTCTTAGCTTAATAGTGCTTAATTTTTGCTTATTTCTTGCTTATTAGTGATTATTTCTGTCTTAATATGCTATTTGAATAGGATTGATTATCTGTTTTTGATTAATATAGCTTAAATCATAGTTTGCTTCAATTTATCTCAAATCTGTCATAAAAGCTCAAAAATATTAACATAATAAGTAGCTGTTAGATTCTGGCTTATTTGTTTGTTGTTATAGCTTTATTAAGGTGATTATAAGTTAGTTATTATCTGGTATTCAAACTTTGTTCAATAGATTTTAATATTACAAGTTTAAATGGATTTTGAAAATTCTAAAGGGGTGTTTGGGATAACAGACTTGGCTACAAGTTGAGACTGCATTTGGCTAATTTGTCTTGTGTTTTTGGTTTAAAATCTCAATTTAGGTTTGTTTAAGCTAGTGTCATAAGTCAGAATAGGGTTAATCCAATTTTCATGAGTTAAGTGTTCATAAGTCATAATCTGTTAAGTATCACTTTGCATTATTAGCTTAATTCATGTCTAGCTTCTGTCATTACTTTATTTGCATTTAGTCTAGTGTTAAATCAGTGTAGAGTTAGTCTCTTATAGTCTGCATAATAGGAATTAAGTTTTGTGTCTTGGTCATGCAAATTGCATCAGATACTAACATAAGACAAATGGCCTCTTTCATGATCAAATATCAGATGAATAAAGTTGTGGTTAGGATTGGAAATTTAGCATTCATATAGTTCTAGGTTCATAGTTAATAGATTTCAATTTTCTTTTTGAAGTTAAGCTCTTTTGATAATCTATTTTCAACTTGCAAAATAGCTTTTTGTCTTTCAGCTTTCAAATACCAAAGTCAGCAAATGCTGGCTAAGTTGTCTGTTTTCAAAAGGTTTTTCCAATAAGCTCTTGTTTTCCTTATATCTTTTTAAAAGCATTTTCAAAAAGCCACTTAGTCAAGCTTTAAGAAAATATAAGTTCCATAGCTAAAGTCCTTCATTTGTTAGCTTAAAAATTAGATCAAACTTAGCCTTTGGGCCTGTTTGGTTTCAAAGTTTTCATAAGAGCTTATTGTGATTTTCAGCTTATTGTTTTTGATTCTATGCTTAGGTTAGCTTATTAGGTTAGGTTTAGTTTAAGAGTAGCTTATTTAGTCTTAGGTTTAGCTTATTTCATGTTTTCAAGTTCTTAAGTTTTATATAAAAGCTAAAAAAAAGTTTAACATTTTTTCTGTCTTTTAAGCTGATTTTCAGCTTATTCAGTAGATTTCATAAAAAGCTTCTTTTATAAAAATTGTTAGTTTATAGCTTATCTACAACTTTGCTTTTATAAGTTTTCAAAAAAAAGGGGGAAGGTGGAAATCGGGGGTGAGCAAGGCTCGAACCCCCGACCTCAACACCCTCAACCCTTATAAACGTCTCACACAACACCTCACTACCATCGTGCCCTGGGGTCTTTTTCGTTAAAGGTTTACTAAATTTAATACTTATATACATTTTAACCTATTTAGCTTATAAGCTGTTTTAAGCTTATTACACAGCTTATTCGATAAGCTGTGTAATCAAGCTTATTTTTCCTAGGTTCTATTTAGTTCAAGCTATTTTTTGTATTTTTTTAGAATTTTTATAATTAGTTTAGTATTTTTAAACATTTATTTTTATTAAAAACTTTAAAAAATCATAAAAAATAGAAAAATAATCAAAAAAATATAATTCTTTTTTAGAAAATTTTCTTTTATCGTAAAGTTTCTAGGAAAATTAGTTTTGCTTTCGTAGGGTTTAATTTGCAAAATTTCATTTTTTAAAGAACGGGATTCGTTCCCGTTTACATTTTTTGTGTTTTTAAGCTCATTTCAACTCCGTTTTTGTTCTAGTTTTCTTTAAACTTACTTTTTAGTCAATTAGAGTCTTTTTAAAAAGAAAATTTCATTTTAGGTTTAAATTTGGAAATTTAGGGTTTTTATTGCCATTTAGGGTTCCCGTTTTGCGTTTTAGTTAAAGTTTGATTTCCCGTTATTTGTTTTCGTGCTTAATTGTTATCATTTGCTTATTTTAATTGTTTTTAATTCGTAGAAATATATAATCAAATCAATCTTGGTTACCAATTCAAATCGTTGTCCGAACAACAAACGGGTTTCAATTTCATAAATCGTTGGGGAATAACGACCCGGGAATCATACTTCCCGGTTAATATACGTATTATATTATATATATATTTGTGAAGATTTTCCTTACTACCTTTGTCCTCAAGGATAGTTTGGTAATTTTCTTTCATATTATATTATATTTTATAATTACGTGTGTTGATTTACTATCAATCAACTATACATCCAGTAATTAATATCTTTTTGAGAGATTTTTGTCAAAATAAACCAACGTTGTGAGATAATTATCTTTTCTAAAGAAATTAATTCGTTAATAGACCTTAATTCATACTTGATGAACTTTTCACGTCACTTAGCAAGCATTTTCGTCTTATAAATCTTTTAGATTATTTTAGCATAATTCTCGTAGTTTAATTGTTTATTATAATTCTAGTATTAACATTAGTTTAATTTTCTTAGTATTAAAAATAGTTTTTAAACTAAAATCATTAAAAGATAATCAAGCATTATACTTCAAAACATTAAAATGGATTTCAATTCATCTCTCGCTGTGGAAACGACACTCGGATGATCGACTATTACTTTTCCTAAAGTAATTTTCTTATCTAACGGGATATACTATATATTATTACGATACGCGTTTGAACACAAATCAAAATTGGCGCCGTTGCCGGGGAGAGGTGTACGATCTACATGTGGCGTTTGAAGTTAGTGCCTTGAAGATCCTTTCTTCGGGAAGTTTATATTCATATTTATTAAAAATATATATAAAAATCCAAAAATATTTTTCTTCTTATTTTATTTTATTTTTATTTTTCCCTTTCTCTTTATAAATATTAAAAAATACCAAAAATATTTTTATTTTTATTATTATTATCGTTATAAAAATCTAAAAATATTCTCCTTTATCCTCTTATTTCATTTAATTCTTATTTTCTCGACCCTCTAAAAAACTACACATAACAACAATATTATGAAAATATTCGAATATAAAATGACCAATCTACAAAAAATAAAATGACATGACCGAATTTAAAATTACATTACCAATCTACTAAAAATAAAATACATAATTTAAAAATACATTACAAATAAAACACTTAGACAATGCATGTTAACTTAAAAATTAAATAGATAAAACAACATACGCTAGTTATTAAACATTAAGAAGAATTAGTAATTCTTTGTAGGGGCCAATGAAAAATGATCCATGGTTAGATTCGACAACAAGGTTTTGAAAAATTTGAAAGGTTGGATTGAACACTTGTAGTGACTGATGCAATTGTTGGACGAATGAAGCTTCAACTATTGGTTGCTTATCTTTAGTAAATCTAATTAATTTGAGATCATGCTCAATTGGGTATGAAAGGGTGAATAGTTTCCTGTACCATGAAACTTCACCATCATCAACTTGTATCTCCCATGCATATATAATACTAAAGTCAACAAACTTAAAACTGCCAGATATTATAATACAGTCTCCAAGCTGGGAAATATAGTAATGATGTAAACATTGCCCGACTAGCATCTCTTCAGGCATGTCTATTACCTGAAATTGGTGAGTAATCAAATCAAATGAAACTAACATGTAAATTTTGTATGAAATACCATCATCTCTATAAAACTTCTCTAAACTAACCCAGAATATTTTTCCACCAACAACAGCTTGACCTGACCGTTTAATTCTTATAGATTCACGTGGCAAACAGTAAATATCAAGTTTATACCAAGTTCTGTAGCTTAATGTAAACATTGACACATACCATGGACCTTGACCATAATAGGGATAATTTATCTTCAAAAGTGTTGGGTCTAGCGTGACAGGATGGACACCAAAACCAAATAACATTTTGGGTGAGTCAACTTCTAACAAGTAATTTGGGACTAAAATACGGACCAATTTTTTAAGTGATGGGTTCCAAATTAAAAGCATCGAGTTTTCCCCATATGAAAAACACCATACACCTTCAGATGTAGCAAATGGTGTAAGATTGAAAAAATATAAATTGGAAACGATAGGTGAGATTGCTAAATTATCATCTACCGAGCATATAACACCTTAAATTTTTTGCTTAAAGGTTAAATATAAACAACAATTATTGCTCTCACGAAAACCGTAATCACGAACAAAGTCGGAACAATCTATGGAATACTTCCACGACTTTGAAACTGTACGAAATTGGAGTAAAGATTTCACTGGAAGTCTATTCATGATAGCCAATTGAAGATCAAATGGTATATTATCAGACATTGTTTAGAAATTTTATTGGGTATAAATACAGCAATATATATAATATTGGGTATAAATACAGCAATACATATAATATTTAAAAGCATTGACATGACAACTCTCTGACATTGACTAGATCACTCTTAACTTTGCGCGATCTACAAATTTTAACTTTTATCTAAGAATAATTTTATTGGCTATAAATACGGCAATACATATAATATTTAAAAGCATTGATAAGACAACTCTCTGACATTGACTAGATCACTCTTAACTTTGCGCGATCTACAAATTTTAACTTTTATTTAAAAGCATTGATAGGACAACTCTCTGACATTGACTAGATCACTCTTAACTTTGCGCGATCTACGAATTTTAACTTTTATTTAAAAGCATTGATAGGACAACTCTCTGACATTGACTAGATCACCCTTAACTCTCTGATATATCTTCAGCGCAGTACAAATTGGAAATCTACATTGACCACGTCGGTGTCGATTTTGTTATATCCAAATATATTTTCTCAAATGCTAGCTTGGCAGAAATGATGAACCATGTCATAAATGACTACTCATGTGAAAATGAATGCATTATAAGGAAGGAAACACAAAATGATTACACTTTCAACAAAATGGTTGAATGGGCGGAACAAGAACACTTTGAATACAAGGAAACCAAGGTATCATGTTCGAAGATAGATCTAAGATCCTTGTTGATTCAAAACAATAGCTCAAAGGAAGAATCATTTGAAGGTATCATTTCAGAAGAACAAAAACGACAACGACAAGAATCACTTAGCTATCTACATCAAATGCATAAACGAAAAAATAAAAACAAGTTCAACGTCAACATTTGAAGAATCATATGTACTAATATTCATGTAACTCAATATGTGTTAACAATGTCTTTTTAATGTACACATTTTGTTCCTCCCTTTCTTAATTAAAACAAGTGAATGACAGTTGATAAAGACTTATCAATGAAAATGTTAATTATCTCTTATAAATGTATGATATTTGTCAGTGTTTTTTTTACTATTTCACTCTATTGACACAGACTTCCCATACTATTTCCCCTATATCAACTATGTTATCATCTACAATAGAATCTTGTCTCTCATACACACACTTCTTCTCTCCACTAACATACTATATGGCTTATAGAGCAAATGAGGTACGTCAAGCAATTATTTTAAAACTACAAAGGGAGATTCAAGCTGAGGAAACACTAGCAGATCAGTTGTTGTGCAACTTAGCACGTTATACAGAGGAAATGCGTATCCGTTCGGTACAAATAACAATGTTGCAAAGTATGCCTACAACAAGCCTTAATACCTACGGATTACATGCTCTACTAATGACACATGAAGCGGATATCCGTACCACAAACATCATTCTACGAACAAGACAACAATTGTTGAGGAGCATTTCTGCAAAGCAAAACTTCGTTAACAATTACATGGCAATATAGATTATAAAATTATGTTGCTAAAGACCACAAGGCCAACCATGTGTGTTTCTGTTGTTTGCTGTTGTTTTGTTTCCAATTGTATTAAATAAGGTTGCCAATCAACTAGATTGTATGTGGTTTAATTGCTATGTATAAGTTTTTTCAATAGATTATGTGAATCAGTTACTTTTTATTCTTAATGCATTAAAAAAAAGTCCTCAATCAACATGCTATTTATCACTGCACATTTCACGTGATTTATGACATGATTTGACAACACAAATGTTTTTTACTACAATAGATAAGACAACTCAATGACAATGCTGTCTATCACCTCGAATTACACTCGATTTACGAAAACATCTGCTTGTCCGCTTTATCTTAAACTTATTGCTTATAAATAGACACATATATAAGCACTCTTACTCACAAACATTTTTATCATTCACACAAGTTATTAATTTTATCTTATCATTTTCTACCATGGCTAGTAACCCAGAAAACGTTAGGTTAACTGTCCTTATGAAACTACAAGAAGCACTTGATGAAGAAGCTATTTTGGAGGAACAAATGTTAGCCTTGATGCATCACTTTGCTGATAGGTTTACAAATCGTAGGGTAGAAATTAACAATCTGATGGTATTGCACGATCGCCAACTTATCAATTACGGTAAGTACGCACTAGGATGCATGACAGGGGCCGACATGAAAAAGTGTGTAAAAATGAAAGGCGTCAGGGATGAGTTGCTCAAGAGCATGGAAGAAAAACGACAGTTGATAACGAACTACAGAAACATGTAAAAGCATTATTGCTTAACACGAGTTTGCTAACTATGTATGTCGTTGTGTGTTGTTGTTTTTATGTTTTTATATCGTCTAAATAAGGTTGGCCATGTACTCTACTAGAGATCTTGTGATTCTCATGTTGTAATGCTTTTTAATGACTACCATTAACTTTTATGTTTTCAATTTCAACTTTTATAATTGCAAAAATTATAAAAATACAATTTTTCCAATTTTTTTTTAAAATAACCACCTGACACACTTTGCACCATCATATTTTATGCATATTAAAACTAATTTTAATAAATTTTAATTCATTAAGTAGACCTCATCAAAGACTACACAGATTAGCAAATAAACAATTTTAAATAAAACATATGAGTATCCAAATACGTACACAAAAATGTCCAGGATCAAGATTTTCAATAAACACAACATTATATACCATAAACCCTTAAACAATACCTAAAACAATACAATAAACCCTAAAACAATAAACACAACAAACTTGCAAAAAAAAAATACATAAATTGTGAATCGCTATACCCTTCGCGCGATCTACATTTTTTTTAATTTACAAAATTTTTCCAACAGACTTGCAAAAAAAAATACATAAATTGTGAATCGCTCTACCCCATGCGCGATTTACATATATTTTTTTTTATTTTCTCACGAACCACTCTAAAAACCTGACACGTGTCCAGATGTAGATCGCGCCCCACCATGCGCGATCTAGAAGGTCATATTGAAGAAAAAAAAATTGTCAGGGTTATTTCTGGATAACACGAATTCCAATAGGTTACTGCTAAAATTTTCGCCATATAAATTGTATCCACCTTTTTTTAATATTTTGTACTAGTGGTAATTAACTTAGGTGAATTAGAATAGTATAAAAGCAAAAACTTAGTGGGAAAGAAAAGTGTCGAGTGGAATTAGAAAATAATTCGTACGTATCAATAATGGAGCAAGTTGAACATGATAATCACAGGTTTGGCTTTATCAAAAGCCTAGCAAAGTTGGTGTTTTTGTAGAAACAAACTACGGCCAAACCCACCATAACAAGTTACTAGTATTTAACAAGGGTAAGTCATCACTTTTAAAAGGTAACCACGACGCCCCCACCACCTTGCATTGTCGATGGGGTAAGCTATCATATTCAAGACTTATTAGTCGAATATCATTAACTTAATAGAAAAAGGACAATGTTAAATAATAAAAATAAAAGTTTTGGAATTTATGATAATGCGAATAATTATCAAGGTTATAAATAGTATGAGGCGTGGCGTGGTTGAATGGCCAAGCCTCACGCCTTTGCGAGCCATGACGAGTCATGACGTTTTTAAGGCGTGACTTAAAGCGACACAAAATATGAAAATATTTATAAATTTATATATTTATATCTTATTACAAATATATTGAGTTTACAAAAAGTGTCATACATAAAGAATAAAGTCAAGAAACTATCTTTGCATGTAATCTTTTTAATTTTTATATAAAAATACGATTTTTATCGAAATTGATTCAAAAAAGTCTCCACGCATCACGTTTTATCGCGTCCTGTCACGTTTTTTGACTCCTCATCTCACGTCAAGCCTTAAGCCCAAGACTTGGTCTATCGCTTGACGTGGAGGTCACGCATCGCGTCTTTGCGAGGCATTTGCGGCGCCATGGCGCGCCTTTTAGAACCATGATAATTATGTTGCTTTGACATTATATAGGCCAAATTAGTTCTAGTTTCTAAGCTAACTTCTTTAACATACCAATTGTAATTTTTAGCCGTTAAATTTAAGAAACATAACCATGGGTGCTATCGAAAGCACATCTAGAACAAATGGGACTAACCAAGAGGAAGAGGAACGCAAGCAAAAGTCCAGTACTGTGGTCGGAGCAGCCGCTACAATTTCCGCTGTGGGCGTAGCTGCTTTCCGACAACACAGATACCCAAGAAACTGAACCCTCGTACGCGCCTGAAGGAAAGTCTCAAACAAGCGGCATCACTTGGTCTCCTAGCAGATCAGTTGTTGTGCAACTTAGCACGTTATACAGAGGAAATGCGTATCCGTTCAGTACAAATAACAATGTTGTAAAGTATGCCTGCAACAAGCCTTAATACCTATGGATTACATGCTCTACTAATAACACATGAAGCAGATATCTGTACCACAAACATCATTCTACGAACAAGACAACAATTGTTGATGAGCATTTCTGCAAATCAAAACTTCGTTAACAATTACATGGCAATATAGATTATAACATTATGTTGCTAAAGACCACAAGGCCAACCATGTGTGTTCCTGATGTTTGCTGTTGTTTTGTTTCCAATTGTATTAAATAAGGTTGCCAATCAACTAGATTGTATGTGGTTTAATTGCTATGTATAAGTTTTTTCAATAGATTAGGTGAATCAGTTACTTTTTATTTTTAATGCATTAAAAAAAAGTCCTCAATCAACATGCTATTTATCACTGCACATTTCACGTGATTTATGACATGATTTGACAACACAAATGTTTTTTACTGCAATAGATAAGACAACTCAATGACAATGCTGTCTATCACCTCGAATTACACTCGATTTACGAAAACATCTGCTTGTCCGCTTTATCTTAAATTTATTTCTTTTAAATAGACACATATATAAGCACTCTTAGTCACAAACATTTTTATCATTCACACAAGTTATTAATTTTATCTTATCATTTTCTATCATGGCTAGTAACCCAGAAAATGTTAGGTTAACTGTCCTTATGAAACTACAAGAAGCACTTGATGAAGAAGCTATTTTGGAGGAACAAATGTTAGCCTTGATGCATCACTTTGCTAATAGGTTTACAAATCGTAGGGTAGGAATTAACAATCTGATGGTATTGCACGATCACCAACTTATCGATTACGGTAAGTACGCACTAGGATGCATGACAGGGGCCGACATGAAAAAGTGTGTAAAATTGAAAGGCGTCAGGGATGAGTTGCTCAGGAGCATGGAAGAAAAACGACAGTTGATAACGAACTACAGAAACATGTAAAATCATTATTGCTTAACACGAGTTTGCTAACTATGTATGTCGTTGTGTGTTGTTGTTTTTATGTTTTCATATCGTCTAAATAAGGTTGACCATGTACTCTACTAGAGATCTGGTGAATCTCATGTTGTAATGCTTTTTAATGACTACCATTAACTTTTATGTTTTCAATTTCAACTTTTATAATTGCAAAAATTATAAAAATACAATTTTTCTGATTTTTTTTTAAGAAAATGACCAACTGACACACTTTGCACCATCATATCTTATGCATATTAAAACTAATTTTAAAAAAATTTAATTCACTAAGTAGAGCTCATCAAAGACTACACAGATTAACAAATAAACAATTTTATGAGTATCCAAATACGTACGCAAAAATGTCCAGGATCAAGATTTTCAATAAACACAACATCATATACCATAAACCCTAAAACAATACCTAAAACTATATACAAAATTTTTTCAACAGACTTGCAAAAAAAAAATTGTGAATCGCCATATAGATTGCGCGATCTACATAAAAAAAATTAAGGCTTGTTTTTTTAATTTACAAAAAATTTTCAAAAAAAAAGGTAAAATGTAAATCGCCCTACCCCATGCGCGATTTACATTTTTTTTTAATTTTCTCACAAACCACTAAAAACTCGACACGTGTCCAAATATAGATCGCGCCCCACCATGCGCGATCTAGCAGGTTATTTAAAAAAAAGATGTCAGGGTCATTACTCGATAACACGTTTTTCAACGGGTCACATGTGAGGGAAAATATTTTGATGTGAGTAGTATTATTGGCAAGTGTTGCACAAGACATTATTCAAAGACACCCAAATGCTAGTGCTACTTGCTAGCATTATTTTACTCACCGAATACCATATGACATTATTAAATAGTAACAATTATATTTGTACCTATATATAACGTACACATTTGCCCATGATTTGCTTCCTCTTGTTCCCACTGTCTTCCATGGTGAATCCAACCATTTTATTTCACCTCTATTGACAACAAACCCACTAAACCCATTTATTGCATTTAATCCTTCAATACCAAAACCAAAAAAGATGGCTCACACTCACTCTTCTAGCACCTACATTCTATTGTTTTGCTTATTAACATCTTTATTCTCAGTCATTAGAGCCACTTTTAACCTCACACTTCCTCACCAATACCCTAATCCTGAAGCTGTGGTTCAAGAAGTCCAAAGGTAACATTTTTTTTTATTAAATGGTGATATTAGAAGAAATCCCAGCTGGGTTTTGCTTATTAGAGTGCTCTTCCACTTGGGTATCTTTTTATAAGAAGAAAGAAAAGATATAGACGAGAAGAAAAGAGGTTGAAGAAAGGAGGTAAGGCCACCTATTTTTTTATACATTTTTTTTTTGTTTTTTTTTGTTTAATTATAATTTGTATGTTTTATAAATAATTAAATACTATTTTGGTTAAAAAATAGAATTTTTTTTTTGGAAAAAAGTAATATTGGTGGGTCTTAAAAAGTGGTGTTAATGGTGTTATGATTACCTGAGTTTTTTGGATGTTGGTGTTATGGTGTTAAAGCTGATGTGGCGCTGATGTGTCGGTGTTAATGGTAGGGGTGAGCAAAACCGACCGACAACCGAAAACCGACACAAACCGACCGAAACCGACACCGACCGACACAAACCGAC